>PGCI01000317.1:0-107788 GCA_002873125.1 Puccinia coronata f. sp. avenae | reverse complement strand
TGGTCCAAAAGGGGCCTGAAGGGCCCCTTTTTGGCCCAAAAAAAGGCCTCATCAGACCCCCAGACCCCACATCAAGCCCAAAAGGGGCCTGCCAAGCCCCATTTGGGCTAATTACAAGCTCCGCAGCCCTAAAGGGGCATGCTTGGCCCCTCTTGGCCTTAAAAAAGGCTCCAGAAACATCCCTCCAAGCCACCCAAAAAAAGGCAAAAAGGGGCTAGCCCCTCAATTAAATAAAATCCCCAAAGGGGTTTTTGAAGGAAAATCATGCAGCAAATGGCCATGATGAACATATACTTAAAAACAATAATAAGGTTTCAAACAACAACAAATAAAATCACCACATATTTTCAACTTTTGTCCCAACAACCTGGCTGCACATTGAACTGAGTAACTCATTTGGATTTCAAAATAGATTGCAATCAATCACTTGATAAAAAATACTCCCTACAGCCACAATGGTGATGTCATCCGACGAATGTAAGATACTTTCTCCCACAATTTATGTTCCAAAAAAATCATCTGATTCATTTTCCTCTTTCTGCAATTCCAGTGCTTGCACTCTGGGAAAACCTTCACCAACTATCACTTAACAATTATTGGAATACGGAAGAAAGAAACCTCCTTTCTCAAGTGGGAGAAAGGCTCAAGAAATCTATAGAATCATCTGATTCAGAGGATGAAGGCCCTCCAAAACAATCCACTTCAACAACCCAGCCAGCCATAATCCCCCGACCATCCCCAACCAACCCACAACAGTCGTCCAATTCCGTCAACAACACTCCTGCCTCTAAGTCCCATCGCATTTTGGCCGGTGGCTCCAGGGTTTCTGAAGACACCCTTTATCGTCAAGTCAATTACCCTGAATCCACTCCTCCCCCTCCCCGGAAAAACGCTCAAGGCCACTTTTCAACCCTCACTGCAGAGGGGGACCAATTTCTTGAGTCCCTCCAACCCCATCTCACCCAAAAAGGCCGAGCGCGTTCACCTTCACCAATTCGGCAACGACGAGACGAGACCCCCTTCAACCAAGAAGCATGGTTAGCTGAAAAACGGATTCGCCAGCAAGAACAGATGACTTACAATTACCGTCACAGTTCCTATCACAACAATATGCCTGCTAACTGGTCAAACTACGCCGAATTATCTGACCAAGATGCTGAAGGAGAGACGGATAATGAAGATGCCATGGATTTGGACCCTGAAGTTGGCAGTAGTCATCCCAAATCTACCGTGGTCTCCAGCAGGCCGCCAAATCTGTCTAAATCCCTCTTTGTCGATAGCCGCCATTACCCAAAGCCTCCTGCTACCAATTCAGCCACTTCCTTATTTACTCCCCATCCAACTGCTGTTGCCCAGCTCCCAATTCCTTGGCCGAAATTAAAATCCGCCACATCCCCCAGTCGACAGCACACAAAGAGCCAGAAGGATCCCAACCATCGGCTACCCGGTTCGACCCAGTCACTGTTCCCAAAGCCAGTATGTTATTTGGTTCACTGAAACTGTCAATATTGTTTGTCCAATACTGACAATTTTTTATTGCATTCCGCAGCCAACACCAATCTATTCCGAGGAACTCAATTGCTTTCCCCAGTAGTTGCCAAAAGGCTCAACTCCGCCCCTCCAGACAAGCGGCCGAACAAATCAATGACTCCCACGATATCCTATCACATATCCCGTATCATCACTTTTCTCATCCCTCTCATAACACCTCCCCCTGACAAACCACAGAAGGAAATGAGCCACATATGGAGGAACTTGGAATTGACTCTCCAGATGTGCGAACGAGGTAATTGCTTCCCAAAATCTATCATTATATATATAGACATTGTGACTCAAGATGAACTAACATCTAATTTCACAGCCAACATATTAAATGTCTACAATGCTAATTCCGACCCCCTGATAACAAAAGACATGCTCAACGAGTCACAAGTCGAGGACTTCCAGAAAGACCCACGGCACGCCAAAGTCCACTTCCTGGCTGGTCTTATGTCAACAATCCTCTCTCCAACAAAGACTGCCTACAGTCGCTTTGGCAACACGATAAAAGGAGTTCAACTGTTACGATATGGAAATAAGCCAAGCGAGGGTTGGTCTCCACCTCCTGGACAGTCATCTCTCGCCATGCAAGCTCTGGCCTCCTTCCAGGAGGCATACGTAAATGTTCCCCAAGAGATGGGGCTTGCTGTTGGTGGCAAGGACGGACTGCCTCTTGTGATGCAGCACCTGTACGGGGCAATGGCGGCTCTGGCTCAACTGTGTTGTTTCGGCGAAGCAAAACGGGCCCTCACAAAAGTTCACGAGCGGACCACGGCACACGCTTCGCTACAATTCAGTATGCTTGCAGTTCTTCTTGTCTTTGGGCCCATCAACATGTTCACATCAACTTTATCCGGTCAAATGACAACAAACGCATCACGGGCGCTTCTTGAATTGGGGTGCAGTGTTGCGGAGGCGAAACATAACAACGGAACCTATAGTCGACTGTCTCCAACATTCTTGGATAAATTGAGGCTTGAGTTTCTCTGTTTCTTATCTGCAATGGGTTTTGGAAACGCAGACACAAGTGTTGGGTTCCATTCTTTGAAAGACTGGAAGTTCATACATGATGAGTTCCATAAGCAGTTTTCCTACATTAGAGTAGCCAATATCATAGGTGCAGATCTTGAATTAGCCCTGTCAAAATTTTAAACATGAATCCTGCTCATTTTATTATTCCATATGTGGTACTTGTTTTTTGGCAACAGCTGACCTTTGGTTTGTCTGATATATGGTTTATTGTGAATTGAAATTGTGTTTCCTATCCAATAAATCTCCAATACCCATTCCTCCTCCTGTCTTCCTACTTTACAGAGCTATTGTACCAAAAATTGGGATTTTGAATAACACCTCATATTTAGCACTTGAGAAATTCCTTTCTACTCTCTTGCCCTATCACCCAAAGGCCAAGGGGTCTGAACAGTGGAACAAAATTTAAGTACTGGCAATAGTGTTTGAGTGTGTAATTTTGTTCCCCCGCACATGAACGGTTGGCGTACATTGGCAATTTGATGATCTGGCCAGAATCTCCTCCTACTCAAATGATGTAACTTCTGTTTGGCTTGTCCAAATGGGCTCAAAAGTGGATCAGAAATTAAGTCTTGGATATAATTGTTTACTGTTATGAAAATTTTCCATATTGCGTGAGTGGTTTGCGCACAGCAGCCGTTTGAAGATTGGGCCAGAAGCTCGTGCTGCTCAAATGATGTAACTTCTGTTTGGCTTGTCCAAATGGGCTCAAAAGTGGATCAGAAATTAAGTCTTGGATATAATTGTTTACTGTTATGAAAATTTTCCATATTGCGTGAGTGGTTTGCGCACAGCAGCCGTTTGAAGATTGGGCCAGAAGCTTGTGCTGCTCAAATGATGTAACTTCTGTTTGGCTTGTCCAAATGGGCTCAAAAGTGGATCAGAAATTAAGATGGATATAATTGTTTACTGTTTGAAAATTTTCCATAGCGTGAGCGGTTTGCGCACAGCAGCCGTTTGAAGATTGGGCCAGAAGCTCGTGCTGCTCAAATGATGTAACTTCTGTTTGGCTTGTCCAAATGGGCTCAAAAGTGCATCAGAAATTAAGTCTTGGATATAATTGTTTACTGTTTTGAAAATTTTCCATAGTGCGTGAGCGGTTTGCGCACAGGAGCCCTTTCGTGCGCAAACTGTTCAGGTGCTATTGAAAATTTTCATAACTGTAAAACATGATATCCATGACTTGATTTCTGATCCACTTGAAAATATTATGAGATAAACCACAGGGGGGTCATAAAGTTCAAAGAGTGCAATTAAACTGAATCAACCTGGGTGTCTGCATGGAATACCAGATTATTTTACTAATGCCCTTTCAAAATGAATTTTACACATGAAAAAAGCAGAATAGAAGATTCATAAACGACTTAATCGAATTAATCAAAGTAGATCAGACAACAGGCAACCATGGAAGATATGATAAGTGATAGATTGAGCAAGATAGACAATGAAAAACCAGAGACACAAAAAAGGAGGCTACCTAATCACCTGAGATAATTACATGTCACATCTACCCCTGATGTGTGGCAAGATCACGAAAAAGGGCCACGGAGCTCTCTATCTTAACAAGCCAATCCCCTGCAGGCGAACTAGAATATAAGCGAGGGACGACTGGACGGGGGAAAGGCGTGATTCCACGTTTGACATTCACGAGGACCCAGTGATCGGGGTCAGAGTATAATAAGTAGATTGGATCCTTGGGCGCTCACCAGGAGGTTTGGTGACTGGGAGAAAGGTCACATTGTTTTGTTTTGAAGGCATACAATTGGCCTATTGTATGCATTTGCTGCCAGGGCGCCTTCGTCCAGTCTGGAAAGCCAATGATTTTTGGAAACCCTGTCATCACCAGGCTTTGGTTTGTTGACGTGGATCCTTTTGTAAACGTTGTTGTATGCTTGGGACCCCCCAAATTTTCTGGTCCAGACGGGTTTGTTGGTTTCCATCTCTTTGAGCAGATCACAGCGGACTTTGTACCACCCCTGAACTTGATAGGCATCATATTGAGGCTCCTGGGCCAAGGCATGAGCAAGGCAATGGTAGCCACAGTTGCCATCCCCAGGTGGGTCATAGATCGATTGCACATGCGCAACATCCAAAGTGGTAGTTGCTGTTGGTGTTTTTCCTGAAATGCCATGTCAGCAGAAGCTACTATCTTTGGAGGGAACAGAACAGATGAAGATATAAACTCACTGAGATCCCTCGGCTCCCCAATGCCTGTTGCGGAAATTTTGATGTCAAAAACATGATCAGATAAACTCCAACACTAACAGAGAGTCAATGGAACATGATTTCCCCAAGAAACTAACGCGGTCATTTCTTGTTACTGCAACATTTGCTACACTTTGAGTAGGTAGATGGTGGGATTCCTGCATTGATAGAAACAATAGAGTCAATTACATTGCTTATGGGATTCACAACAGCACGTCCTTAAAGAAGCAATCACTTACCAAGGGGGGATCATTTCTCATTTGCCCTGCTTGATCTTCCAATTCTTCCCGTTGAAAAACAAATTCCACTTCTTCATCATCAAGTTCCAGAACCTGCATGGATAGAATGCATGGGTTCAATCACATTGGTTATAGGATCAAGAGCAGTGCATCCTCAAAGAATCAAATACATACCAATGGGGCATCATCTGCAGGTTGATCATGGGATCCCGCTGCTTCATTGTCCAAATCCGCAGCTTGATCATTGGTTTCTTGGCCTTGATGAACAAATACCTCTCCTTGATTGTTTGTTTCCTACAAATGGATGTGTTTTAAGCTGACTGATCTGGCTTGGGCCAATGATCCATTGTAAGAAACAAGGAGCTCACCGTATCAAGGTATTCCAAAGAGGATTCAGACGCTGCCTCTTTGGGTCCAATTCCAATGATGATTCTGTCCCAGCCTCTTCAGCGTCCGTTTCCAAAGATGAATCGACGCAGCCTCTTCACATTCAGCGTCCGGTTCCAATGATGCTTCTGAGCCTGCCTCCTCAGCCTCTGGAGCATAATCCATATCATTGTCACCAGTGAACAATGCAGGAAGGATTTGTGGGGTACTCTTGCGACTGGAAATCCTTGTCTTCTTAGAACAGGCACGCCTGGACCTCCTTTTCACCTTGGCCAAAGACGTTTTTATCTCCTCCTCCGCAATTTCAGCCGCAATGGGATCCCTCGTCCGTTTCCGTTTGCCCGCCGTTGCTGCCTTCTTTGCCTGCGACAATTTCTTGTTCCTAGTGCGAATTATTGAAGTGGGGGCCATTTGGACAACCTCACCGGATGCTGAGTTGGGGACCACATGTGTATTGCGGATAATCTTGCGGAACCTTTTGACAACATCTTTCAAGGCCGACGGGTTGTGTGTCCTCAAAATCTCCTGCTTCAAATCCTCAAAATCGGCATCAAAGCTGTATAGATCACCAGCATTGGGCTGCAGCCAAGGTAAAAATGTCAGTTGTCTCCTTGACAAACGCACGCAACAACACAAGCAAGAAATAATGACTTACATCCCCATCCGGGTTGTATGCCAGAACCCACTGTGAGTGGAAGTCCTCAGGCTCCAGGTTGCCCTTCTCGTCCAATATAGCGGCCATTTTGTGAGCACAGGGGATGCCCATTGAATTGGAGAAAGTGTCGGTGCACTGGTCGGTGGGGTCGGCTTGGCCCTTCCGGATTTTACACAATTTGGCATACTCGGTCACAGCCAATTTCAAGGCATGAGTGGAGACTGTAGTATGGAGAGGCTGAAAGACTTTTGGCAGGCCAGACAGGCCCTTGACCGACTCGTGGTTTAGATGCTGGATGCAAGTGTCAATCTGGTGATCGACTGCCGCTGCTAGCGTATCAAACACGTGGGCCATTGACCCTCTGCTGTTCTTGACGTACAGCTTGAGGAAGCTGTGTCCTGATTCGGCGCGAGAGGAAGAGATGTTGCCGAGGTGTGGAGTTTTTTCCAGCCCAGCAAGCCATGAAGAGTTTGCGAGCAGGGATGATGTTTTTGGTGATGTAATCAAGAACCTGTGAGCGATCCGCAAGAGTTTTTTCCAGGTTCTCCAATGGATCTCATAAGAGTCCTCGTCGGTCGCATACACCACTGAGTGCCACTTCTTAATGAAATCCTCCCACAAACCATCATCATTTGAGAATTGTCTTTTGCAATTGGCCACAATGTTCTGGTCAATGTGCCACAGGCAGACATTCAATGTGGCATTGGGAAAGGTTTTTGCTAGTGCGTTTCGGAGGGCTTTGTCCCGATCAGTGACAAAAACCTTTGGAGTTTCGTTAGGCTTCCAGACGGATCTAAATGGGGAGATCAATCATATCAATTTTTCTGACACATATTTTGGGCAGCCATGACCCCCAAGTGGCTATTTACCTTAGTTGCTGAATGGCCCAAAGGTAGGCTGAGTCGGATTCAGACCTCATGAAGCAAAACGCAATGGAGAATGATTGGTTGGTCGCAGTTTGGCCAACCACGTGGAGAAGGGGATAATTGCAGAGATTTGTCTTGTAGGTCGCATCAATGACTGCAATGTGATGGAATCGCCTGGCCAACTGGATGGCCGCTGGGTGGGCAAAAAACAGGTAGAGGAGCTCCCCTTCTGGATTGTGTTCATAGTGATGAACCCAGTTGGATGAATTGACCGCATGGATAAGATACTGCATTGGCTCCATTCCCTGCATTTTCTCCCGTAGCTGACCTGCCTTGCAGTTGTAGATGGTGCGGCTAGAAACCAATCGGCCTTCAGAGTTGGAGAGCTGGATGGCAATAGATCGGGGTTCCATACCAAACGAGGAGAGCCGGGCGACCTCTTTCTGCCCAAGTGAACTTAGCTTCTGGTGAATAACTTCAAAGTTCGGATTGATCACTGAGTGGTTGTGGGGGATTGAAGCTGATCGCAGATGCCACACGCGTGAGGTCGCAGCCTGAGCACAAGAGATGTGCCCCGAAATGCGGAATGGACAACCAATTGACTTGCTTCTTGAATCTCTTTTACGCAAGTCCTTATCAACGGAGCGATCCTTTCCTTGTACAGAGCATCCAAAGTAGACATTTTTGTTTGCTTTCGAGTTCACCACTGTCAGCTTGTACCCATGTGAACTTGACCACTTGTGCACAAACAGTTTCAAATTGTCCAGAGAGTGAAAAGAGTGTTCTGGGGGAGGTGCCATTGGTTCTATTGAATTGAGATATCAGTATCCAAATATCATAATGCCTAAATGGATGAGCCTAACTACTGACCCCCAGAATAGTCATATGACTCAATTTCGGATTTATTGAGGGTTGGTGGGTCTTTTTTTGAGTTGTCAACATATGGTTGTTGTTGAATGTGCATCTCAGTGGATTGAATACCTGAATTACAGAGGGAAATGGGTGAAAGTAGAAATAGGCGGTAAGCTATCTATTCATCTGATTTGAATAGTCAATTGATTGAACACACAAGTGTGGGGTGCTGGAGGTGATTCCATCATCGTTATGTCCTTGGATGTTGAATGACCAGGCACGGGTGGAGTGGGGCAGACATTTGGTGAACTTGGTTGAAGAAGTGGCATGTCAATAGATGATGAGTGCTGGGAAGGAGACAAGGCCAAATGGCTAGTGTTGAGGGCTCGGAGTGGAACAGTGGGCGAGGTAGTGTTGAGGGCTGGGAGTGGAACAGTGGGGGAGAAGATTTGGTGTGACCCCCCAGGTGCTTGACTTGACAAGGGATGCATTGATTGCTAAGTTTGAAAAATGGAGACGTTGTTAGTGCATGTATTATACCTATTTGTACTTGGCACTACCTACATGAGATGGTGCCTTGTTGAGCGGAACCAGAGAATCATCCATAGGTTGCTGAATTGGAATCATGAAGGATGTAATTAGGTCACAACATAGAAGATTTGGAATTCTTTGAAGGAAGAATGAAATTGGGGACTGCTTACTTGATTGGAGCTAATCCACTGTTGATAAAAGGGCTGGGTAGAGTGCCCAATGGGTATGCCGGTATTGATGCAATTGGAGTTTGGGAAATATCCACGCATGGAGTTGGTCTGTGAATATGCCATGGAGATGAAATACCCAGAAGGATGAAATAAAATCAGGGTGTGCTCTGTAAGGGCCTGCTTAACTAGAGCTTACATTTTGTGTGACTAGACTGACCGGCTCATTCACATTTGGTGGCATGTTTGCCCCGCCACTGGTTGGGTTGCTCTGGTATGATAACGCGGTCAAACCTGACATAATGCCTTGATTGGCATTTGCCCAAGAGTTTTGCTGTGGGAAAAGGGGGGTGATTGAAAGGAGTCAGTCAGTAATTTATTACTCTAATAATGAGTGATGCAACTGTAGCTCAGAGGATGCCTACTTGGAGTAAGTTCGACTGTCCGTAATAACTGGTTGTTGTGGGCACATTCACATTGGTGGGACGGGAGGCGTTTGCTTGGTATGCAGCGATGTTTGGGTTGAAAAATTGATTGGCATTTTCCCAAGAGTTTGGCTGTTGTAATTTTGCAAAGATTCAAAGTGGTCAGTCAATAATTTTTGGAATTCATAGTTAGTTGTGCAATAATAAGTGAAAGGTTGCCAACTGGGAGTAATTGGGCCCCGCCATAAAACATAGTGTTTGTTGGCTGGTATGGATGGGTAGACTGGGTGACATTTGATGCGTCCAAAGAGACATTTGCATTGCCATAATGAAGTGGACCTGCCTGTTTTATTTAAACAAAGTCATTAACTATTCTGATGAAGAGTCGTGCAACTATAACAGAATGGTTGCCTACTGGGAGTAAGTTGGCCCCTCCATAAGAAGCAGTTGGTAGTGGCAGATTCGATTGCCCAGACTGGGCATCAATTTGTGGGTTCGTAGAGACGATTGGATGGCCATATTGAAGTGGCACTCCCTGCTTTATTTTAACATATAATCATAGTTAATATTTCTCTAAATCCCCAAATAAGCCAGTGAGCTGAAAACAGAAATGTGCTTACCAAATTGGGCGGGACACTATTGAATAGGCAGTTTGGATTGGCATAAGGGATGCCATTGTTTTTTTGGTGAAAGTGGTTTGGGTTTGACATGGTTTCTGTCTATTTTGAAGCGGAGTGTCGAGCTGTTTGGTGATGTGAAGACTGCCGTGTCAGCTTAATATAACTCAAGACAATGATTGGGGTTCCTTTGGCGTGTTTTTGATTGGCTTGCATAGTTGTTTCTGCCATTGGCACCCCATTTGAGCACTTTTATTTGGCTTGGGGGGCTTGCAGGCTTTTAATTTAGCCCAAAGGGGGCCCCGCAGGCACATTTTGGGCTTGATTGGGGGGCTGGGGGGATTATGGAGCACTTATGGAGCCTTTTGGGGCTATTTTTGGGGTTGTGCGTGCTTTTTGTAAGCCCAAGAGGGGCCCAGCATGGCTGCGGAGCATGTAATTTAGCCCGAGGGCCAAAGGAAGCCCCTTTGGGGCTGCGGAGCTTGTAATTAGCCCAAATGGGGCTTGGCAGGCCCCTTTCGGGCTTGATGTGGGGTCTGGGGGTCTGATGAGGCCTTTTTTTGGGCCAAAAAGGGGCCCTTCAGGCCCCTTTTGGACCAACAAAAGGCCCACCCCCCCTTTTGGGCTTGATGTGGGGTCTGGGGGTCTGATGAGGCCTTCTGTTGGTCCAAAAGGGGCCCTTCAGGCCCCTTTTGGACCAACACAAGGCCCTGGGTGGGTTTTTTTGGGCAAAAAGGGGCCTCCTGGGCCCCTTTTTGCCCAAAAGTGGGGCCTGGGGGGGGCTTACCGCGGTGGTGGGTCCATTGAGTGGGGGTGCGGTGCGTGGGCTCGGGTTTGTGTGTTTGGTGGCGGGTTTCGGTACCCGCGCCCAGGTCAGTTCCAGCGGAACTGACCTGGGCTGGCTCACGTAAGCCTCTCGATTTGAGAGGCTTACGTGAGCCGCGCGATCGGAGCTACGGTGTACGTAGTCCCGATCGCGCGGCTCACGTAAGCCTCTCGAATCGAGAGGCTGACGTGAGCCCGGCGATAAGGGTACGAAGTACCCTTATAAGGGTACTTCGCGTACCCTTATAAGGGTACGGGTACCCTTATAAGGGTACGCGAAGTACCCTTATAAGGGTGCCGCGGTACCCTTATAAGGGTACCGCGGCTCACGTAAGCCTCTTGAATCGAGAGGCTTACGTGAGCCCACAGGCGTGCAAAGCCTGCACGCCTGTCCAAAGGGCGTGCAGGCTTTGCACGCCTTCCAGACAGGCGTGCAGGCTCTGCACGCCTGCACGCCTGCTCGCCATGTGCACGCCTATTGTAGGCGTGCACATGGCGTGCGGCATGCGGGGGAGGGCGTGCGGGAGATTGCACGCCTAAAAAAAAGGCGTGCAGCCCCGCACGCCTTTTTTTTTAGGCGTTTGGGGGGGCGTGCGCACGCCCTTTGGGCGTGCCGCTATCAAGCCCCAAACTCAATGGCCAAACACCCGGCCGCTGAGTTTGAATCGGTCAGCGATTCACTTGGTGGTGCGCGCCCGAGTTTGAATTGGATGGCCCCATTTGATAAAAACTTGGATGCAGCCATCCGAGCCAACTTTTCTGGAAGTGTAGTGGACTTCAGGTACACTCCAAATTTTTGGAGTGAACTTTGAGTGCATGATTGTTTACTCCAAGATAGTGAAAAATTTTGGAGTGGGAAGTTGTCCACTCTCCAAGATAGTGAAAAATTTTGGAGTGGGAAGTTGTCCACTCCAGATATATTGGAGTGGACAGCTTCCCAGTGCCACTCCAAAGAAATTGGAGTGCACACTTTTCCACTCCAAATTGGAGTACATGAAGTAAAAATTTGGAGGGCATTTAGCCTGACCCCAAATTAATCTTCACTAGATGAAAGATGACACCAGGCTAACTCCAAATACATCCGCATGAAGCAACAAGTCAGGCACAACACAGTTCTCTGCTGAAGAGGAAAAAGGGGCCATTTTAATAATCTGATGGTAACCGTCACACACAGAACAATAAAGAATGACAAGTGAAGGAATGAGATGGTGCAACTAGCATACCTAGAAGCAGAGCGTACAGGCTAAGATAGCAGGGACGGAGTATGAAAAGTAAAGAAAGGATTGAAAGATCTTAAGAGTATGAGACAGGAGAAGTTATAGGCTGTGGAAGCAAGAATGAAACGGGTGGTCTTAGTGACAAGAGAAAAGATAGAGGAAATAGAATAACAGCAAGGTCGGCACGAGGTCTTTGATGGAGCTGAGTGGATAGGTTGAAGGCTGTTGCGCTAGTTAGGTAGTGGAGACTGTGATGGTTACTTAGCGAGGTGAGAATATTTAATGGTTGGTGACGCAAGGGGTGTTATGCATGAGATGAGGATAATGTGAGCTGTAGGCTTGTTCTGATGCGCGAGCGTCAGGGAAAATCCATATCAGCTGCTGAGTACAACATCTTTATAGTTGTGGTATAAAGGTAGTGCACTTACAGGTACGGGCCATATCATCACTAGGTGTCAGGGACCTCAAGGGTTGTGGGCTGGTGGTATTGTGGTCCGTCCTGGTTTGGTTAATGGCGTCTGCAATCAAGTTGTCATCTAGGGATGGTAGGCAGGTATGAACATCAGTCAACGCTGGTATCAACAGGGTTGTTTATCCTGGCTTGGTCAGAATATAACTTACAGTTAGGTTCGCTGGTTGAAACCATAGCAACATCTTGACTGGGTAAGGTTGTAACCACATCCTGACAACTAGAAGGTGGTATATATGCAAATATATATGACCGGCGGGAAGACTGTTCGAACCAATGTGATGAGGTGGCACCAATGTGCTGAGCTAGCACCAATGGGCTGACTACTGGCACCAATGTGCTAACTGCTGGCCCCAATATTAACTACTGGCCCCAATGGGCTGATTGCTCGCTGCACTTTGGTGCACTAGGAGAGCCCAGATTCTCCGAAGCTGTAGCTGACTGATCGCACCGGCCGGGTGCGAGCAAACCGGAATCCTGCGCTTCGAGGGCTCCTCAAATAAGACCGCCCCTCAAAGTCAAACCCAAACCTGGCCAATCCAATTTTTCCATAACTCATAAAATTACATAAATATCTCAAGGCCCTCCCCGGAAACGCCGGTCAGAGGAGTTAATATCAGCAGAGCCAGGTAAACACACGCCATGGCGGGTCTTGCCTGAAGGACAGTGGGTAATAGGCACCCAATGGAAACTCCATGCAGCCGGTTTTTTGATGAAACCGGTCCCACCAAGTCAACGTGACTGGCGAAATGATTGCCCTGAACAAACTTCACTGGGGCTTATGTGAAATAATGGCAGGGCAGCATATAGTTGCACTACTCACAAGGTGAAGAAGCCAAAACTTGATCAGTCAAAAGAAGAAACTAGCAATATCTGTGATGTATTCCATGAGTTGCTTGTTTTAGATGCTGGGTGCTAGATATATGTAGAGAGGAAATGGATGGATTATATGAAATCATCACAGGGGAAGTTCAACCAAGGAGCCGTACAACGACATTGCTGTCGATGAGCTTGACCGAATGTGTGTGGGAAGGCGCAATGATTCTGTACAACCAGTGATTTCCCGCTTCACAGTGCAGCACGTAATATTGATGTTTTGCCGAATGGTTAGGGCCCGTTCGGCGCGCGCAAGGTCAAGATATCGTATTTCACGGAAAACTATCTGCCCATGGGCAGATATTATCTCAAGGAATCCGAGATTGCAGATACCGCGCAGCCGAACATGAGCAGTATCTCTAGCACTGGAGACAGCTAGGCTCCGGATACAAATACTGGAGCGTTCGGCTGAGCATCACAAGCCCTCACTCAACACCCTCCCAATGACCTGTAAGGACCATTGGGAAGATGATCACTGCGTTCAGGATAGTACCAGTCATTAAGATAGGTACATGTCCCTCCCAACGGCTGATATCGGCCGCACAAAAGCTTTCTTGAGGAGCGATCCGGCCATTGGGAGAGTCTACACTCTCTCAATGACCGATATCGGTCATCGAGGGAGTGAACACTCTCTCAATGACCGATATCGGTCATCAAGGGAGTGAACACTCTCTCAACGACCGATATCGGTCATCAAGGGAGTGGACACTCTCTCAATGACCGATATTGGTCATTAGAGAGTGAACACTCTCTCAATGACCGATATCGGTCATCAAGGGAGTGTAGACTCTCTTGATGACCAATATCGGTCATTGGGAGAGTGTAGACTCTCCCAATGTGTATCGGTCATGGTTCACTCTCCCAATGGCCAGTGTTGGTCATCAAGGGAGAATGAACTCCCTTGATGAATGGTGCGAGTCCTTGCTAGTCACTGGGAGAGATTTATACCTCTCTCAATGACTCGTGCAGCCAAAGAATCCCAATGTACCTCTCCCGATGACCAATATCGGTCATTGAGAGAGGCACATGTGGAATCTGGATCCTGATGGCCAGTAATGATCATCGGGTGGGCGGAGGTGAGCGATGGGTGAGAGGAGTGCTGGGACTGTGCGAGGCCAGACGAGATACTATCTGCGATTGAGATACAGCAAATTTGCTGTATCTCGGGTCGGTCATAATTGGCAGGAGCCCTGCAGATAGTATCTCAAAGAAAAACGAGATATTCGGGCTACCAACACCGACTTTTGGTTTTGCCAGTATCTCCTGAAACGAGATACGATATCTTGCCAGTATCTCGAGTTTTGCGGGGGCCCGCAAGATACTCGCAAGATACAGCCCGCGCGCCGAACGGCCCCTTAACAAGTTCGATTTCATTTTCATTATTGCCCTTAGTTACCACCAAAGCGGGGTTGTTATCCCAATCTACGAATTTTTTAGATTTCTCTCGAGCAGAATCAAAGTCCAACCTTTGTGGCCAGAATTTGCATTGTCGATCTTGACAAGCTTGCAGCTCGTCAGGCTTTTCGTGAACCCATTCCGCAGTGGTAATTGTTGTGAGTGTTGCGTTTGCACTTCTGGCCAAAACACTAAAGAGAATAGGCAATATCATAAATCCGGCGACCTTCATTTTCGTCTTTATCCAACTGCTCAAGTGAAACGGGGGCATCACAAAAGGGGGATTACGTCTGGTGAGCTCAAAGAAACAATAACTTTTGGGAGAACCACAAGGATCGGATGATCCTAGCGATTACTGAGCAAGGATTCAAAACACTGGAGACTGACACTACTGCGTCTCTTGATTGATCGCTCGTGCCCAATATATCTGAGGTTCACCAAATGGAATACCAGCTCTATGTTGCCGGATTCTAAAAGGGGAGAAGGGTTGGTGGTGGCCACTGGGATGCATGAGCACCAGCAAATAGATAAAAGCTGACATCCACGCTGTGGGAGAAGAGTCCAAAAGAAATCTCACCTTGGATGCACCTATGCTGCTGGTGTAGAGACGATTATATATATTACGCAAATGGGAAAAGGAGTGGCCTTCTTATAGAGCGTGAAATAACCTTTTGTGGCAAGCTGCAAGGCTAGGTCTGCCTCCGTGAAACTCAAGTCAGCGGTTGACCGCCATCCGTCGGCCCTGGGCGCTAGCTGCATACTTCAAAGTCCCTTCAAGTTTTAGCGGGACAAGCTCTGCCTCGAAGTCAGCTTTGGTTTGTACATACCATGATGGGTAGCGGTATTGTGGCAGAGCGCGAAGTAACTTTCTGTAGCAATCTGCAAGATCGATCAAGTCTACAGCCCCGGGACCATCGTGCCAGGTTGTACCGCCACGTACATGGATTTCCTTGGACGCTGGTAAACCTCAAATCCCCTTCAAATGTTAGCGGAATAAGCTCTGTGTCAAAATCAGCTCCTGCTGGTACAACTCATAATTGGAGCAGGAAAAGGGTTGGCCTCCTTACAGAATGTGAAGTAACCTTCTGCAGCAAGCCGCCAGGCCGAAGGCTGATAACTTTTTTTCAGGTTTTACCGGCATATTCCTGACCATTCCTAGACGCTAGTATAATTCAAAGCCTTGTCAAGTGCGGATGTTAACGGGAACAATTATGTGCTAAACTCTAATCATGACTGGAGCGCAGTCTCCTGAGGCTCGATCCATGTATGGGTTTTGTTTTTTGACACGATTAAGGAAATGTGCAATCTGGCCAACCGGTGCACGCCACCGATGTCAATACAAGAACTAAAATTTTCAAGAGCTCCACTGATGTGGACACCCGTCTGTGCAAAAACCATCTTTTTTGTGCGAAAAATACTTTTCAGTTCAAGCCCTGCAGACTTAAGGGTCCCAGATCATAGCTCTGTGTAGAGATTAGCAATAGTTGAATGGGGTGGAATACTAAATAGAAAGTATATTGACAAGAGGAGGGAGATTGAGCCATTGAATTGGGAGAAAGTGTTGTGGGCTGAAGTATTGGCCATCGCGCGGTCAAAATTGGAGTTGGAGAGTTGTGGAGTGGGTGTGGATGGTATGTAGGTGCGCACACCAGCAGCATACATATCAATGTCACTTGTGCAACATGTTGAATTTAAGATTTAATTTCTAACTAGAGGACAAGGCGGCTACGCCGCCCGCCACTCTTAGGTCGCACGCCCCCCGGGCAAGATCCCCCTTCCCCCCCGCTTGACTCAACTGATGACTAACACCAAGTCAGGCCTTTAAAGGCCGATGCGCCACGCTCCGCCCTTTAGCCCCCACACAACTTTATCAGGGCCATGCTTGACCAACCCCACCCCCAGTTCTGCCTCACCACGGAACAGGCCCAGGCCGCTCCGCCCTACCCCAGGCCAGGCTAGTCCAGGTCAGCTCCTCACTCGATCAGACCACGTAGCAATCAAATCCGGCCACTGGAACTAAATTTGACACTGCAAGGCATGGTTAGCTTCATTTTGAGATTGAGTTGAACAAGCCTTACAAATTGCGCCCAGTCCGTGGGCTTGGAGTAGCCCCAGAGCCGGATGCCGTCAGACCTCTCGCCATTTTGTGTCCGGAGGTCACACTCACAGAAGAGACCTGAAGGTTGCAGCAATTAGTTACTTGTGAGCTTGTCATTGGTGGAAGTAGAGGGCTTACGAAAACAACTGGGACATTAGTGTTGCTGTCAAAATCAATCAATGACCCGACAATTTGTACAGTGCCTTGCCATATAAATCTGGCGCAATTTTTTGAAGTCTAGAAGACCAACCAAGATACTTCAAGTCACAAGTCTTGGTCCAGGGGTGCAAAAAGGGTTCAAAAGAATGAATCTGAAAAAATAAATCATATTGAAAACTTTTTTTAATTTATAAAATTGATTTTGCTTATTGCAGATTTTCAAAAATCTTTAATAGTGCTTGGAAAAATCCAAAAAAAAATTAGAGAGTATAGCCTGAGATGTGAGGGAAATGATAATAAATGAAAATTTTTTGACCAAATGAAATATTGGATCACAGTGGTCAACAAAACAGAGACAAAATTGGAAATTTGGTGCCTTAACCCCTTTTGGGACTCCCAAATGCCTCACTCCACAGTATCCAAAAAACCTAGCGGTAAATTTTTTGAATTTTTTTCATTTATTTTCATTCTTTTCACATGTCCAGCTGTGGCCTCCAATTTTTTTCAGATTTTTCAAGCACTATTAAAGATTTTTGAAAATCTGCAATAAGAAAAATCAATTTTATAAATTACAAATAGTTTTCAATATGATTTATTTTTTTCAGATTCATTCTTTTGAAACCATTTTGCACCCCTGAACCAAGACTTGTGACTTGAAGTATCTTGGTTGGTCTTCTAGACTTCAACAAATTGCGCCAGATCTTTCTGGCGAGGCACTGTACCTCCCGCCCAACCTGAAACAGTGTATGCGTTTTGGCAAGGTTCTTTGTCCCGGGCACCACGTACAGTGCCTTGCCAGAAAGATCTGGCAGGGGGTAATTGGGGTAGCGCACGGGGGGTAATTGGGATAGCGTGCAGGGGTGATTGGGGTAAGGCTTTACTCAAGGCACTGCCTGTTGACCACTTCAAACGGCGTAAGCAAACTCCAACCAACGCACATCCAAGCAAGTAAGTCTCTTTTTTTTTATTTTCTATCTCTCTGAACTACATTGCCAAGCCTACATTGAATGACAATTTGATTTTAGGCTTCCAAGATGCCCAAACACAGAAAAAAACACAACTGAGCTCAAAGCCCGTATCGTCGGTCTTTCCAAGGCTGGAATGATCAAAACCATCATTGCACGCAAATTTGGGATGGTCCGGCAGACCGTCTCTGGAATCTTCGCCCAATTCTCTGAGCGACAGATGGTTGTATTGGCTCCAAAACCAGGCAAGCCTTGGAAGACTGATGACCAAAACCTTTGTCAGTTGGGCAAGCTCCTTGAGGCCAATCCTCAAATGAAGATGGCGAGTGTCAAGGATCTGATGGACACTTTGTCAACTCGATGGTAACCATTGTTAGTGTTTTACTTAGTGTTTCACAACAAAAATAAATAGAATAAAAAAATTAATAGAATAAAAAATATTTTGCAAGTTTTTTTTTCATGATCATTCTTCCCAAGTCTTTGCGCACCCCACCCCTATTTTTCCAATTTTTTTAAAAAATTATTCAAGCATCTGCAAAAACGGACAAAAATGTTTTGATTTTTAATGTTTTTTTGGCTGAGTTTGAAATCACAAAACCCCCTTTTTCTTTCTCTAAACTATCCTGCGAGCATGTGAAAAAAAATTGAGTGCTCTGGGACTGTTTTGACCCTTTTTTCAAAAATAGTGGCGCCAGATCTTTCTGGCAAGGCACTGTACTTTGCTGTGAATCGTCTGTGAAGTCGATTCTGGAAAACAGTATAAGACAAAGCTCGGCCGCCGTATGTGTAACAAGGACTAACCACTGGATCCCAGTCATTGTGCGCAACGGTTACTTCCAGGGGGATCGAGCGCTCAGGCTTGTGGCTAATGACTTCTCCCCAATGAGTCACATGTCCGAGGCCGATGACATAGGTCTTGTTAATCATATCAGGAGGGGGAGCGGGCTCGTCAATTACCTTGACAACTGAAGTGTCCGAGTAGGTTACAACTGGAGGTGTGCCGTCACTGAGGGCAATCATCCTCCCGTTTAACATGTAAGTTGACCCATCTTTGAGCTTGTTGTTTAGCGCGGTGTTTGTGCTTAATTGGATTTTGACAGCGTTGTTCCCAGTTCCAGTAGGGCCGTTGCATTGGACGTAGGATGGCGTTTTGAGAACTCCATACATATTACCCTGAGGTGCGGAGCTAACAGACTAAGGGCAATGGAATAAGTGCCGGGAAAAATTGAATATCAAAAGAGTGCTTACTTGTGAGAGCGACTGAAACAAGCCATTGACAAGCATGGGGTGATTTGGTCTCCGGACGACAGCCATTGGGGAGAGCGATCTCTTTCAGTGTAGGGTTGTAAGATTGAGAAAGTCAGGATTGGGGAGAATTGGTGTGTAGTTGTGAACAGGATGACAAAAATAATGCAGCTGATGGAATTAACGATGGAGACAATTCGTGGGTTAGCCAAGAGGATATGCTAAGCAGAAGAGGATTGGATGTAGAGAAACAAAAAGGAAATAGGAAATGATACAAGGAAAGTGATAGGAAACAGCTTTAACGATGCCATGCGGTTGAAAACAATTGAGGAGGGTGTGATTGGTGAGCGGGGCAGGAAAGAAGTTGATGTGGACCATCAGTGTTTTATACGCTGCCATAAGGTACAGGGAGACTGTCTGTCTTGTCCAACCGGCGTGACCAGTGTTACAAATGAAAGGGTGTGTTCAATTAAATCAAAGCTGCCTGGTCTGGTTAGTCGCCGCATCAACTCCTCTAGAGAGGAGCGGATCAACGCACGTTTGAGTCCAACACGTGAGTCCTGATCCTGGATGTGCCTGGTTGAGTGAAGGCAATTAAGTGGGCTTGCCTAATGATATGGACCTTCTGCACCCTTACTAACCATCCCCTTGTGACACCAAGAAATGAATGCACCTGGCCTTCTGCCACACCCACTCCCAGCTCTTGAATAAGATCCACTGGAGTTCAAAGTAAGGCACATGAGTGGTTTGGCAATCTTTTTAACCCATATGCATAAGTCAACCAGATAGCGGACAAGCTTGTCTTGTGATAGAACCCCAGAGCAGCTTTGCCTGGTACTGGGGACTTCCAGATGAATAATCTCAGCAAGGTCCAAGTCGTTCCCCAGCTTGGGGCATTGCTAGATCCAGTCAAGGTAGTTGTGGTTGAGTTGAAATTGAAGTGAAGAAGTAATCATAGCTTGATTGTGGGCCTCAATGCACATGTCAAAGGGGGCATTACCGTATTGATCAGCCTTGGCAAAGTGGGAGGTCACTGTGGGTGGGCGCTGTGGTGTTCCATTCCCGCTCCAATGCCAAAGAGGTACATTTCATACATTACAAGTTCACTTACAGGATGTACACTAGAACAGGATACAAGAGGAGGAATATCAGGGAGGAGTACAGAAGAAATCCAGAAGAATACACAATACACCAACCACAGAATCAACAACAAGAAAGAGTTACACCAACAGCAAGCAGGAAATACAGACGATGGTAGCAGTACAAGGGGTGGACACAGGGGGAAGAAGGGGAAGAAGGACCAGGAGGAGGAGAGGCATAGACCCTGAACAGGATGGAAGCTGGAAGGATTGGAAGAAAGAAGGGGTGATGGAAGTTGTTTCAGCCCCTGGATGGAAGGATAGAAGAAGGAAGAAGAATGGGCTGTATTGTACACAGTACAGGGGGGGAGTGGCACAGAAATGATGTCATGCTGTGCAGATATGATGTCATGCTGTGCAGACATGAAGTCATGCTGTGCAGAAATTATGTCATGCTGTGCAGCAATGATGTCATGCTGTGCTGAAACCATAGCAACAAGGAGCAGGCTGTGCAGCTGAACAGTTCACCTGCAGCATAAATCCCTCAAAGGACCTTCCCTTGAAGCTAAATTCCCTCATCTTTTCCCATATAAGGAGGTCATTTCCCCACCGCTGTTGTTTTCTTTTTCCTCAGCCACTTACTCAGAGAGTATAGTGTGTCTCACCAGTCATCAAGTTAGTCATCAAGTGTAGTCATTGAGTGTGGTCATCAGTGTTATCAGTCAATAAGTCAATCAATCAGTTATCAACCCCAACAATAATAACATTTCTCAAACCCCCAATCAATCAACAAACAACTCAATCAATCAACAAACAAATCAATCAATCATCAACAAACTCAACAATCATCAACAATTACCTGCAATAGTCCAACACACTATTGCACTTTCACATAATCAATCCCACGTTTTGATTATCCATATCATTAGTTAAAAGCGGTCTACTCAAATACAACAACGAATAAGGTCTAAGTCTGATTGAGATTACTGTACTTAGTAAACTTAATCTTTAAATCAGCCATTTCTCTTTTTTTATTGATTTTAAGATTCCTTACAAAGGTTATAGTATTTATAAAGGGGCAGGCCAATAAACCACCCATAAACTGACTGTTTTAGCCTTTCAACCTAACTCACCAGTTTATTTCCCTCCGCCGGAGCTTTACCAAATATTATCATTTGTCCCACAGGAGTCCCACAGCACTCATCAAAGGCAGCGCTTTGATGTGATGCTGATAATTCCTCTTTGGGAAGCGGAACATCTGCGGAGTTGCCCGGCTATTATCACAAAAGAAAAATGAACAAATCGTCAAATCAACAGCTGAAAAAATGAGGGGGAAAAGTCATCCATGGGCGGCAGCAGGCAACATACCCAGCCATTTTCTGCAATCTCGGAGGCCCTCATTTGAGCGGCCATTTCTTCTCTCTCGCGCTCAAAAAATCAACCTTGTTGCGGCGGTAGCCCCAGCCGTCAACAGCCACAACATGTGCAAATTCACGTTCAAAAACTTCAAACGGTTCAGAGACGACGTAAACGTTATAATCAATTGCGTTGGCTGCGTGGCCTCCACGAATCTGGAAGCATAGATCTTGAGCGACTCAGATCAGCTGAGCTAGGGCAATCGTATCATCCGACATACCAGCCTTGGAGTAGACTACAATGTCACTAATGGTGGCATAGCGCGAGGGCTGCTGACAAAATAGCCTGAGATTGACTGTGGGAGGTAAGCGTGGACAGGCGAAGGATGCCATGTACTGTCCAGAATGTGGACATCTCTCGAGTATGTCTTGCGGTAGAAGTGAGGAGCGCAAGAGAGAGGCGCGCGGTTCAGGGCCATCAAAGTCAACAGAACTCGTTGAGGGGGAGGTGGGTGCTGTAGCCACTGAGTCAATGCCAGTATAGGTACTAATTGTTGAGGCGGTAGCAGCGCTTTCAAGACTTGTGGAACTGTTTGTTGAAGAAGCTCCGAGGGACCGAGTGCGGGAGCGCTCACGAGTGTTGCACTGAGGCGATGATTCGGCGATGGAGCCTGAAGCAGAGGGACTGGCCCGAGCCTTAGAGCGCGGCGCGGGCTCAGAATTGGCCGAGACAATAGTCAAACCTTGATACTGAGGGGGAGTTCTTGCATGAGGGCTGTCATAAAAGTAGGCGGCTTGAGGAGTACCCTGAACGCCACAGCAATGGAGCCAGGGAAAGACAACCAACTTGTCAACTCGAGAGACGGAAGCCATGTAGGCCTCATTTAACTCGGCAAATTCAGCACAAGTAATCATACAAATGGATCGGGTGGGATTGCTTTTGTAGGATGGGCGCGCAGGCTGAGGGGTTTGGACTGATGAGAGAAGCGGGAAAATTTAGGACTCAGTTGAAGACCGGCAATACAGTCCAAAGCTGGGCTGATTTGATCCCTGGAATGATTCTCAATGGTGAGTCCGGCAGGAATTGAATACGTTCGGATAGACCTGATAACGTTTCCAGCGCCACGTTGTGTACACCTGCGTCAAAATGTTGGTAAGGCCAGAAAGGAAAAGCAATCAGGAGAAGGTTTGGTTACACTTACACAACTTGTCATTATCCCATATGGGATATCAAGTAAAAAGTTTGGGATATCTGGGATATCAACATGTTTTTTTTTTTCTTTCTTTCTTTTTTTTTTTTTTTTGTTGGGTGTTTCATTTTTTTGAATGGTTTTCAAAAAATTAAAAAAACTACTAAATACCAACCCATTACCGTGAGGAATACACCAAAATGTTTCTCTCAATGAGGTGCAAATTTCTTTCCTCAGATTTTTGGAAAAATGTACAGTTGATTTTTAAATAGTTTTTGAACAAAATTTTTGGACAAAGGTGTGTTCAAATACAAGGAGGTGGATTGCCAGGTTTTCACTGCCAAGATGATTACGTCAGATGGCTTCATCTGCGCTTACATCGGACGTTTTGAACCAATGTTACATTAGTACAAGCACTACATACACTACAATATATGCCGTACGGGATGCTGAGTAAGACATTACGGGATATACCGGATATCTTGTAGTGGTCAACTTTTTCAAAACACCCTCATATAACATCACCATATTACCAAACTGTCATATCCCAATATAATAATATCATATCATTTTCATATTAAAAGATAACACCATCATATCACTATCATATCACAAGATAACAATATTGTAAGCACTATCAGCATTAACCAGTCAAACATGGCTGGTGAAGAAATGCTCAAACAGCCGTGTTCAACCAGTGATCTTGGACAGGCACCGTCCAACCAAAGCGCATGCTGGCCATTCAAGCGGGTCTGCCCAATCAGTTCCTGGCTGGTGGTGACCGGTTTCAATCAAACCAATTGAACAGGCCCATCCAAATGGCTGGCACGTGCTTGGGTCAGACAGTGCCTGTCCAATCACTGGTCAAACACAGCTGTTCAAGGACTGCTCAATCAGCTGTTTTTGACCAATCAATGCCAGCAGTGAAGCTTAACTCACTCCAAGCTTGCATCAAATAAGGACTTCAGTAATACTCAAGTTTCCACATGCCAACTGCGGGCATTTGAGCAAGTTTTTATTGCAGTGCCTCACCCAGGGGCTGTCCCAGTGCATTTCCACAAGAAGTGCTTGACCTGATTGACAAGTGCAACAAAATTGGTAAACTCCATGCAAAACATCTGTACTAATGTGGACAACTTTCCAAAGCAATCTGCAGATTGCTATTCCATGCAAAACATTAGTACAAATGTTTTGCGTGGAGTTTAGGAATTTTGTTGCACTTGTTGATCAGGTCAAGCACTTCTTGTGGAAAGGCACTGGAACAAGCTGGTTCAGTTTTCCTCCTTTTGTGCCCTCTGCTCCCTGATGTCACACAAAGATACTGTCCTTTTGTTTTCCAAAATCCCTTTCCCATCTGCCAGTTCCTCCCTGCAGATATCCATTTAAACCATTGCCAGCCTTTTCTGCACCCCAAACTGTGACGATATGCAACCCTACTACCATCCATTTCTGTTCTCAAATGCAAAAGTATCCAACAGTCACCAACAACCAAAAGGCTTGTTGTCACAAGTGGTTTCCGCGGTTGGTGCTCTATAGTCTCACTTTGACAATCTTGTCATTGCGGCAATAACTTTAGTATAATGCCTTGTGCCTGTCAAGATGTGGCTTCCCGTGTCAATATTTCACAAATTACCTATTTTCCCCTTGTTTTTTCAGGAAAAAAGACCCTTTCACATGGTGAATCAGATACCTAGATGTTACCAATGGATGCCTGTGAGCAAGGATTGATTTTCACACAGTGGTGTGGTAGTACACACATTTTGCCGGTCAAGATTGGGCTTCACACATCAAAATTTCACAAATTACCTATTTTTCCCGTGTTTTCTCAGGAAAAAAGACCCTTGCACATGGTGAAACAAAAACATAGATATGTCCAATTGATGCCTGTGAGCCAAGGTTTGATTTTTGTATTGTGAAGTGGTAGTAACACATGTTTTGCCCGTCAAGATTTGGCTTCATGCATCAAAATTTCACAAATTATCTAGTTTTCTTGTGTCTTCCCAGGCACTGCCGGCATTAACCGGCCAAACACGGCAGTTTGAGCAGTGCTCAAACAGCTGTGTTTGACCGGTGGTTGGAAAGGCACTGTCCGACCAAAGCAAGAGCCAACTGGTTGAACAGATTTGTCCGACCGGTCCCGGCTGGTCCTGTGCGACCGGTCCCAGGAACTGATAGGACAGGCCTGTCCAACCCGCCGGCAGGTGCTTCGGTCAGACAGTGCCTGTCCAACCACCGGTCAAACACGGCTGTTCGAGCACCACTCGAACTGCCATGTTCAACCGGTTAATGCTGGCAGTGAGGAAAAAAGACCCTTGCACATGGTCAATCAAGAACATAGATATGACCAATTGATTCCTCTGAGTCAAGGGTTGATTTGCATAAAGTGGTATAGCAGTCTCATGCCGCCGTTTTCCTGTTAAGATGTGGCTTGATGCATCAAAATTTTGCAAATTACCCTCTTTTTCTGCATTTTCTCATGAAAAAAGACCCTTGCACACAGTGAATTAAAAACATAGATATGGCCAATTAATGCCTTTGAGCCAAGATTTGATTTTCATATATAGGTGTGTTATTATCACATGTTTTGTCATTCAACATTTGGCTTCACCCATGAATATTTCACAAATCACCTTTTTTTGTGTTTTCTGAGGAAAAAGTGCCTTGCACATGGTGAAACAAAAACATAGATATAGACTATTGATGCCTGTGGTCCAAGTTTTGGTTTATATAAATTGGTGTGGTAGTATTGCGTGTTTGCCTATCAAGATTTGGCTTCACGCATCAAAATTTCACAAATTACCCATTTTTTCTGCATTTTCTCATGAAAAAAGACCCTTGCACATGGGGAATCAAAAACATGGATATTCCCAATTGATGCATGTGATTAAAGGTTGGAATTTCATATAGTGGTGTGGTAGTATCATTCCTTTTGCCTGTCAAGATTGGGCCTCACACACACCCAAATTTCACAAATTACCTATTTTCCTGTGTTTCCCCAGGAAAAAAGACCCTTGCTCAAGGTGAATCAAAAACATAGGTATGGCCAATTGATGAATCTGAGTCAAGTGTTGATTTGCAAATAGTGGTTTGGTAGTATCATGCCTTTTGCATGTCAAGATTTGGCTTCACGCATCACAATTTCACAAATCATCTATTTTTCCCATGTTTTCTCAGGAAAAGAGACCCTTGCACATGTTGAATCAAAAACATAAATTTGGCCAATTGATGCCTCTGAGTCAAGTGATGATTTGAGTATAGTGGTGGGATAGTATCATGCCTTTTGCCTGTCAAGATTGGGCCTCATGCACCAAAATTTACAAATTACCTATTGTTCCCATGTTTTCCTCAGGAAAAAGACCCTTTCACATGGTGAATCAGAAACAAAGATATTATCAATTGATGCCTATGAGCCAAGGATTGATTTTCATAAAGTGGTGTTGTGAGCCTGGGTCTCTTATGTGACAACAGGACACAAGAAAGGGGAGCACAATAGTTGATTCCAGAAAGGATAAGGAGAGGACAACTATTGTGAAGTAGAGAAGGAAGAAGGAGAGGAAGAAGAATAGGGCTATAACTATGAATATGATGATCTTTGGCCTTCTATGGGCTATTCTGGTTCTCTCCTTAAAGGAGGATGGTTTAAGGGCAGCTAAGCTTAACCCCTCTTCTCTTAAGAAACAGAGAAGTTCCAGTCAAAGACTGCATTGCTTTTTTATGCCAAAGGAAACTGGCAAAGGTTGTGTAGCAGGAAACCTATGTGGATTTTAGCAGCAGTCCACAGAAGCACAGATGATATGTTTATTGGTTTTGTTCTTTATTTGATTGGAGAAGAAGATGAGCAGGATGGATGAAAAGATCAAGAGCTCAGAAGAACTTTGAAGGAAGAGAGAACTTGGAACAAGCTGCTTACTATTCAATCAGATGACACCAAATGACCACAACAACGTAGAGATGTGATGGAATCTGTGTTGATTGAGTAGTGAGGAGTGATGTTGTCCAGAGTTGTCTGATTCTTCTAAGTTGGTGGTTCTGAGTGATGATGAAGTTTTTCATTCAGCCAGCTGAAAAAATGGTTAAACTTCTTGATTGAAATGCATATATTCAATATGGTTTGAACTTAGAAAATAATAGATGTTCAAGGTGTAATTACTCCTCAATTATACATCACAACTATGGACAATAATAGATGAAAATAATCATAAAAATGAGGGGAATCTGGAGAGGACATTGTTGAATCTTTTTGGGAAACAGTGTTGTCTCTAAGGCTTACAGGTGTGATAGTATCACAAATTTTGACAGTCAAGATTGGGCTTCACACATCAAAATTTCACAAATTTCCTATTTTTCCTGTGTTTTCTCAGGAAAAGAGACCCTTGAACATGGTGAAACAAAAACATAGATATGGAAAATTGATGCCCCTGAGCCAAGCTTTGTGTCAGCCTCTTTGATGCCAAGGGCTAGTACCTTTTAGCTACACAAGGTGATAAGAGTGCAAAATAAGGGTAGAGTGGGGTATTTTCACGTAGAAAAGTAGTGAAGGAAGAAATAAAAAGAATATAATTCTTTTTTATAGAGGGGCCTGCTGGCGCAGGGGTGTTTGTAGGTGCCCTCTAAA
Source organism: Puccinia coronata f. sp. avenae (assembly GCA_002873125.1). Classification (NCBI taxonomy): domain Eukaryota; kingdom Fungi; phylum Basidiomycota; class Pucciniomycetes; order Pucciniales; family Pucciniaceae; genus Puccinia; species Puccinia coronata. Next base: position 80,788 of record PGCI01000317.1, on the reverse strand, counting down.
TCAGAGATCTGCTAAGCAGGGTGGTATCTGATTAAGCAAACAATGGGTTTCTGCGTAACAGAAGGTGGTACCAAAGTGCTTTTCCAATTAAGGAACCAGAATGGGGACAGAAGGATAAAAGAAGTACTCACTATTGCTTCTTTTAAGCCAAAAAGCCACGTAGGAGGGTGAAGTAGAGCTGCTGGGTAGATTGGATGGTTTCTGCGCAGGAGCTGGACACGTAGGATTGTTGATTTAATACGAACACCAAGGATAAAACAGGCAAAACAGAGCAGAGTAACTGAAATAAGGACAGGACACGGCGTAACTGATTGACTGTAATAATAATTGATGATGATAAACAACTTTTGGCGTGGAAAGAGGGCTCTATATATACTAATTTCACTCATAGTGGAGGACCTTTCTGCCTGTGTGCGTGTAGTAACTGGTTTTCAGCGCAATGTGGCCAATTTGGGAGATTGGCGCTAACAAGGCTCATCCCAATGGCACTGCTGATCATTATTTCAGCGTCACAAGTGTTCATAATGACCTTAATAACCTATTTGGTCATTGTAACTAAGGTACATAGCAACACTGACGTGTATTTGTATCTGAAATGGGCCACAAATGACGCAAATGGGCCACAAATGGCTATGGCCAATCATCAAAGGCCACGCTGGCTATGTTACTCTTATGTATTCAAGGTTTTTATTAATGAAACCTTGTAAATAAACCACGTAGAATCTACTAGTACCCTAGTTACACCTGTACACGTGTGGTAACTAGGGGATTAGCTATTTCCACGCATTTGGCCAATTTCCAATTGGATTATATAATCCACGCGCGGGGTTGGAGGATTAAACCCCAATTGGGCCTAACTTCTAAACTATACACAACACCTCAATTATAAGTCCATAATTGGTCATTTCACATATGGTATGTATATATAACAAGTACATACGTGTGTAATGTCATCTGTGACACATAAGTGTGGCCAATTCTTACGGGTAATTGGTTCAAGGTGAAGGAGTAGGAATTCAGGGGTACTTCCAGTGAGGGACCCTACATTAATTTGCATGAGGATTCAGAATATGATATAATATTCTAAGTTATCCTCAAGGTTTAGAAGTTATTCAGTTTTTTTGTAAAAAGTAGTTTTTTATTTTAATTTATTACTTATTTTTATGGTGCTAGGACTTGCTAAGTTTATAGAATAAAAATAAGTAAACTAAGTTTTTTATACATTATTAGTCATATTAATGGGTCTTAATACTGTGGTAATAATGTCTCTTTTTATGTTACTTTTGTCAGGTTGTCTCTGACATAGTAGCAAGCTGACATTCCCTCCCTTTAAAATGAGACTTTAGAAAACAAAATTCATCCTAATGTCTGTAGTGAAAAAAAATTCTCAATTTCTTTTGGAGGCTCTATAATTACGTAGATGTATGGGACCATCTGGTATATTATCTTCAGGAATCCATTCATCTTTGTCTGCTGATTGACCTTTATATCTTACTAAGTATAGTCTAGTATCTTTCCCATTGATCCTTTCCTTTTTATCCTTCAATATTTTATGTACTTTGAAGTTAGAGGTGTCGAAAGGTTCAATTATAGGTACAGGTACATGTGTTACTACAGGGGTATCTGTGCTTCTACTAGTGTAAGGTTTGATTAAGCTAACTGGAAAAACAGGGTGTTTTCTGGAAAATTCATCTGTTAAAATAACTTCCACAGCATTTTTTCCATGTAATTGCTTAATGGTAAAAGGGCCAACAAAGGAAGGTTTAAGTTTCCTGTTACCTCCCAAATTATTAAAATTTACAGTGGACAATAGGACTTTGTCCCCAATTTGGAAGGATGGTTCTTTATGACTTTTGTCCCATCTTAACTTATTATATTCAGCTGCATCTTGAACACATTTCTTAGCATGTTCATGTGTAATGTCAAGCATCCTTTTAAAGTCTAGGGAAGTGGGATGTACATGAGGTAATTTGTTATTAATATGATCTTTAGGCATTCTGGGTATCCATCCTCTTTCCAAAATATAAGGGATTTCTTTGGATGAAGAATGTTTACTGCTGTTATAAGCTATTTCTAATGCAGGGAGTAAGCTAACCCAATCATGAGTATAACCATCATTATTTTTGAATTCTAAGCCAAAGGAACAAAATCTTCTGAGCATATCTTCTAGAGTTTGGATCATTCTTTCAGCCAATCCGTCAGTTTGGGGATGGTAAGCAGTAGAGAAAGCTAATTTAGTGCCTAACATGTCATGTAAATTTCTCCAAAATTCAGAAGTAAATTTGGGGTCTCTATCACTAATGATTATTTTGGGTATTCCTACGTCAGCCATAATCCTATTCCAAAATAGTAAAGCCACTTCCATAGCTGTATCATCTTTATGGTTAGGAATAAATCTGGCCCTTTTTGAATATCTGTCTACAACCACTAGTACAGAGTTGAAGGAATAAGACCCTCCAGGAGGTAAACCTGTAACAAAATCCATGTTTATGATTTCCCATCTTTTGGTGGGTTCTTGGATGGTTTGAAGTAGCCCATATCTCTTACCTGTTTGCTTATTTGATTTCTGGCAAGTTTCACAGGATTTAATATAAGTAGCTACTTCATTAGTCCAATTATTCCACCAAGCTGTAGTTCTGACTCTTTCAATAGTCCTTTCTTCAGAAAAATGTCCAGCACCAACATTATCATGGCATTCTTTCATAAGGGCTTCAATCTGAAGTTGATCACATAAGACTATTACACTGGAATGCCTTTCTTTAAAGTACAATATTCCATCTAATAGAGAGAACTTACCAGAAGAGTAAGGTTTGGATAACCAGGGAGGTAGGCTAGCAATTAATTCGTGGGAACTATTTTCATTGCTAAGTATATCTAGTAGTTTGACAAATTCAGGATCAGACTGGTAACTATCTTTTATAAGGCTGTAGTAGGCTTCATCCAAATCACAGACATGTATTCCTAAAATTGGGAATATATCTTCATCTTCAGGATCCCAGGCAGGGTTATCTGGAGTATTTGGTAAAGCCCACCTGCTCAAGCCATCAGCATTACTATGCTTTTTGCCAGCTTTATGAACAATAGTCATATGTCCTCTGTATTGTTGAATAGCAATTTGCCATCTTAACATATGCCTATTGGGAGTCTGCATATTCATAAGGGTTTTAACTGCTGTGCAATCAGTGACTACAACAATTCTACTACCTTCAAGATAATAATGTAACTTTTCTAAGGACCATACAAGAGCTAGACATTCCATCTGACTGGCTCCATACCTTTTCTCTGTTGGTTTAATTTGTCTTGAAATAAACAGAACTGGTTTTTCTACTAATTTATCTTCAATAAGGAATTCTTGATGTAAGGCAGCACCTAAGCCATCTAAACAAGCATCTATGTACAGAATAAATGGTAAGTTATAATCTGGTTGAGCTAGCACAGGAGCAGTAGTAAGGGCTAGCTTCAATTGTTCATAATCTAGTACTCTAGGGTGAGTCATTTCATAAATGGTTTCTTTACTACATAACTCATATAATGATTTGGCTAAAATAGCAAATTTCTCAATATGTTTCCTATAATATCCACAAAATCCAAGAAAAGATTGCATTTCAGTGATATTCTGAGGCATAGGTTTGAGCATTACAGCTGCTACTTTGTTTTGGTCAATGGCTAGGGATAGTCCAGAAACAATATGTCCTAAAGCTTTAAGTTCACCATATCCAAAGTTGCACTTTTTAATAGACATTTTTAGACCAGCTTTAATAGAAGTTTCTAATACTATTTGTATCTTTTCTATATGTGTTTCCCAGTCATCTGAATAAATGATTATATCATCAATATATATCATCATCCAGCACTGACGGATAAAAGATCCAAAAATAGAGTCCATCATTCTTTGGAAATGAGAAGGTGCATTCTTAATTCCAAAGGGCATTCTGAGGTATTCAAAAACACCAAGATGGCAGATAATTCTCATAAATTGGCGGCTATTAAGTTCTATAGGTATCTGGTGAAACCCTTTAAGAACATCCATGCAGGTTATGTACTTAGCTTTTGATAAGTTATGAAGAGAGTGGTCAATTCTTGGAATGGGATAATTATCAGCTTTAGTGTAATTATTTAGAGCTCTAAAATCTCCAACCATCCTAGACTTATCATTATGCCAGGCAATAATAACTGGGGTAGTTATTTCTACTTGTTCATTATGGCCCACTTTTCTAAGTACACGTAAATCTATAAGCTCTTTAATGTGTGTTTCTAAGGCTATCCTAGATTTAGGGCTAGAAGGGTAGGCTGCTTTTCTTAGAGCAGGTGGGTAAGGAGGTTCACAAGTTAATTCTAATTTAATATCATGTCCTGTAACATTGCCAATAGGCTCTTCAGTGGTACAGAAGGCTTCTTTATTCTTATGGCATACTTTAAGAATATCTAATACTTGAGCATTGGTTAGTATGTCACTTATAGCAGCTTGGGACATATATTCTTGATTAAAATCTTCTAATTCCTTGGGGTCAGGTTCCTGAGAAATAGGTGCAATAATCTCAGAATGGATGTTGCAAATTTGGTATTTCCTTTTCCAATCTCCTCCAATGGTAAAATATCTATCTTTGGACTGGAAAATGTCAATTCCATACATGCAGAAGGTATCATTACCTAGTATAAGGTAGTCGCAAATGGCATCAGAAAGTATTACAAATTCTACACTTAATCTGAGGGATCCCTTAGTGTGAGGGAATATTAAGGGTAAATTGATGACACCAATAGGTTTCATGGTAGAGTTACAACTGCTAAATGTAGCCTTTGGAACAGGTAATAAATTTTTGCGCCAATCAGGGTATATTTGTTGCAAAAATGTGGCACTTGTACAAGAACAAAAGGCTCCTATATCTAATAGAGTCTTAACAGCTGAGTCCTTGAAAATAACCTTAGTATAACTGGTTTTACCTAGGGTGTAACACCTTCCTTCTTCAGGTTTGTTAGTCAATAGCTTGGCATCAGATATATGGCCAATATCCATATTATCTTCCCATTTCTGGGGTAAGTTAGACTCACCATGAATAGCATTGATGCTGAAGTCATTGCCAATATCAGCATTTATTACTACAACAGCATGGTTATCAGATTCAGAGTCATCATCATCTTGACCATAATGTGTACTAGAGGGTTCTTGGTGTATGATATCAAAGGTACTTTCAGAATCTGAATCAGGGCTTGCATACACATTATTGATTTTCCTCCTAGGTTTGGTACATTCAGGGCTTCTGTGGCCAGTTTCTCCACAATTCCAACACGTAGGAGTCTTTTCTTTTCTAATGGATTCAGCTGGCTTAGATTCTAACTTTTTGGGAGGATCTGTTCTAGGAGTGTAATCCTTTTTATCAGAGGGGTTGTGCTTCTTATTGATCCCAGTCATTTCTACCACTTCTTCCATAACACCTATAAGAGTGGATAAGTCACAATCCATGTCATTGATTCTACATCTGACATTATGTTCTAGGCTGCCTTTAGTTTGATTAAGTATTAAATCATTTATTTGTTCCTGATCTAATTTAGTATAAATGCATTCAATTCTCTTTTTCTGGTTCAGGCACCATTGATGAGGATTATGTTTGACTGGGTCAAAATAGTCATTCTCAAAAGCTCTGCGCATTTTCTTTTCCCAGAGTCTAGTGCCAAATTGTTGTTTGATCAATTCTTTCCAAGCTGGCCAGGATTGTTGTCCCATGGTAGCTTGTTTACTAATAAACCAGTCAAAAGCTACTCCTTCAAATAATCTGGGCAATCTTGTAAGGATAGCTTCATCAGGAGCTCTGTAGACTGTTAAAATATGATCAATATATTTAATGAAGTTAATATGGTCATAATCTCCTTCTCCAGAAAATTTAGTCCATTCTTTAATTGGTGGTAACAATTTATTCAGAAGAGAGGGATCTATGAAGTTGTTATTACCATTGTTGTTTACATTGTTGCGTGAAGGGGCATGACTCCATTGACTCCCATTATTAAGGTTATTATAATTAGGTGAATTATTAGGAGGGTAATTGTTATTAGGCATGGGTGGACTGCTATTATATTTGGTATAGTTGGTTTGACTATTATTGTTTTGTTGATTATTATGAGGATAGTTGTTATTATTTCCTCCATTATTTTCAGGTATGGTCTCCATATAAGGGTTGTTATATTTGGGCGTGGAGTTATTAGCAGGAATAGTTCTGGTAGGAATTTCTTTAATTAAGTCTGTTAATTCAAATTTCACGTCTAACAGATGCTTCAATAACAGAGTTCCATTAACATTTTTGTTGTTTTGGTCAGATATTAAAGCTACTTGAGCTTGTAATTCTACCATCATTCTTTTTAAATCCATTTGTTCAAGTTCTAATTTCACATTTTGGGAGTGTAAAGTGTTAATGACATTTTTATTAATTCTGTTAATTATATGTTCAGTATTAGCATGAAACATGTCTTCTAATCTGTTAATTTAATCCGCCAAATCATCATTAGAATACTTGGAATGTTCATCTTCAAGTTCTTCTAATTTTTTGGGAACATTAGGGATCTTTGGCTCAGAAGTTTTAACGTGAAAATCAGGTTCATTATGCGTAAAGACAGACTTAGGTGAGTTAAGAAATTTAGACAATTGATTTAAAATGAGAGAAGAGCTAGACATATAATTTTCTAAAGATTCAGGCGGAGGAGGAGCCTTATTTAAAAATTCTAAAACAGTTTTGTGGCGTGTTTTAGCATTTTTATCTAACAAAAGAATATTATTATGCGCAATTGTAAGAGAATTATCTAGGACAGAAAAACCTAATCTAAGCTGTTGTAAAAGTTGGTTATGGCGCTGCTGATGTTGGCCAATTTCTTCCACTTCTGAGGATTGTTGTAATGACGGTTGTTCATAGAAAGACTGCTCATATTCTTTCCCTTGTTCTTGTTGGCTGTGTGGGGAAACAATGCTCTCTTTTCCTCCCAAGGGTTCCATCCCTTCGTGTACTCCTCCACTTCTTTTTTGGAGATAAGTTTCTGTAGCTCTTTCTGACTCTTCTGGGCTAGTCCTAAAAGATTCAGCATCATCTCCTGGGTGGCCTTGGATTTCTGGGCTTCCACGAATTTCTGATGGTTGGCCACGTGTATTTTGACCAATTTGGCTATCTTGTCCTCCTTGGACGTGCTCACCACCTGAATTTCCAAGTCCTCTTCCTCCGTCTGGGGTTTCTGGATACTGGCCAAGGAGGTGGAAGGGGTTGGTTCCACGTCCACGTCCATGGCTTGAGGATTGGGGAGACTGGGGGTGGTCTTCTTGAAGGCCAAGTTCCGTGGCAACTTCTCTGCTCCTAGGTTGTCTAGTGGGCGGGGGTAAGGGGCCGTGGAGATCAGGCTTGTGAGCCCTGGTAGACTTCCTGACAGGACTATTTTCACGGGACATATTAGTGAAAAAGGGCCACAAAAATTTAATTAAGGTAAATAATAAACTTACTGGTTGGTGGAGCCGTAAGTGGGGTAATAGAATTGGCCACAGAGGTAGCTGGAGCCGTGGTAGATGAAGTAGAAGTGTGGGAAGTGCTTGGAGAAGTAGTGGAAGACACTAGATAAAATTCAGGCGTAAAAAATAAGTATTTTTGGTAATTTTAATAGTTTTATTTAGAGATAAAGAAGAATAAAACTGACTATTGTAAAAGTTTTGTTTATATTCTAGAGTTCTTTGAAAATCTGCACGCCTCTTGTTCTCTTGATTCCTCCTGTTGATGGAGTTGAGTTTGATGAGAAGTTCTGTGTCCTGTTGAGCACGTTGGTGAGAGTGAAAAAGAGCAAGTTGGAACTGTTCTGTAGGCGTAAGTTTTTCCCAATCAGAAGGTTGATAGTTAGCTATTTCCTCTTCTTTGCGCAATCTGAGGACTTTAAGATAATGTTTGATTAATTCAAAGTGGGCAATTTGGTCAAAAGGTGGATGAACAAATTCAGGCGTGGAAATGAGAGTTTTAGTGTATTGGTTCACTAAAAGAATGCGAAAAAATAAAGTAGAAGGATATTTTTTAGTGGATTTATTTTATAAATGATTTTTAGTGGTTTGGTAATTTTTTGCGTGAGTGAAAAGCAAAAGTAAGAAGAGTAAGTACCAGGAGTAAATTACCACGAGTGGATATTGGTAATTTCCCGGCCAGACCCCCAATTGTCAGCCTCTGTGATGCCAAGGGCTAGTACCTTTTAGCTACACAAGGTGATAAGAGTGCAAAATAAGGGTAGAGTGGGGTATTTTCACGTAGAAAAGTAGTGAAGGAAGAAATAAAAAGAATATAATTCTTTTTTATAGAGGGGCCTGCTGGCGCAGGGGTGTTTGTAGGTGCCCTCTAAATCAGAGATCTGCTAAGCAGGGTGGTATCTGATTAAGCAAACAATGGGTTTCTGCGTAACAGAAGGTGGTACCAAAGTGCTTTTCCAATTAAGGAACCAGAATGGGGACAGAAGGATAAAAGAAGTACTCACTATTGCTTCTTTTAAGCCAAAAAGCCACGTAGGAGGGTGAAGTAGAGCTGCTGGGTAGATTGGATGGTTTCTGCGCAGGAGCTGGACACGTAGGATTGTTGATTTAATAAGAACACCAAGGATAAAACAGGCAAAACAGAGCAGAGTAACTGAAATAAGGACAGGACACGGCGTAACTGATTGACTGTAATAATAATTGATGATGATAAACAACTTTTGGCGTGGAAAGAGGGCTCTATATATACTAATTTCACTCATAGTGGAGGACCTTTCTGCCTGTGTGCGTGTAGTAACTGGTTTTCAGCGCAATGTGGCCAATTTGGGAGATTGGCGCTAACAAGGCTCATCCCAATGGCACTGCTGATCATTATTTCAGCGTCACAAGTGTTCATAATGACCTTAATAACCTATTTGGTCATTGTAACTAAGGTACATAGCAACACTGACGTGTATTTGTATCTGAAATGGGCCACAAATGACGCAAATGGGCCACAAATGGCTATGGCCAATCATCAAAGGCCACGCTGGCTATGTTACTCTTATGTATTCAAGGTTTTTATTAATGAAACCTTGTAAATAAACCACGTAGAATCTACTAGTACCCTAGTTACACCTGTACACGTGTGGTAACTAGGGGATTAGCTATTTCCACGCATTTGGCCAATTTCCAATTGGATTATATAATCCACGCGCGGGGTTGGAGGATTAAACCCCAATTGGGCCTAACTTCTAAACTATACACAACACCTCAATTATAAGTCCATAATTGGTCATTTCACATATGGTATGTATATATAACAAGTACATACGTGTGTAATGTCATCTGTGACACATAAGTGTGGCCAATTCTTACGGGTAATTGGTTCAAGGTGAAGGAGTAGGAATTCAGGGGTACTTCCAGTGAGGGACCCTACATTAATTTGCATGAGGATTCAGAATATGATATAATATTCTAAGTTATCCTCAAGGTTTAGAAGTTATTCAGTTTTTTTGTAAAAAGTAGTTTTTTATTTTAATTTATTACTTATTTTTATGGTGCTAGGACTTGCTAAGTTTATAGAATAAAAATAAGTAAACTAAGTTTTTTATACATTATTAGTCATATTAATGGGTCTTAATACTGTGGTAATAATGTCTCTTTTTATGTTACTTTTGTCAGGTTGTCTCTGACATAGTAGCAAGCTGACACTTTGATTTTCATATAGTTGTTTGTTAGTGTCATGTGTTTTGCCTGTCAAGATTTGGCTTCACACATCAAAATTTCACAAATTACCTATTTTTCCTGCGTCTTCCTAGGCAAAAATACCCTGGCACATGGTGAACCAAAAACATAGATATGGCAAATTGATTTCTTCAAGTCAAGGGTTGATTTTCATCAAGTGGTGTGGCAGTATCATGCCTTTTGCCTGTCATAATTTGGCTTCACACATCAAACTTTCACAAATTACCAATTTTTTCTGTCTTTCCTCATGAAAAAGGACCCGTGCACATGGTGAATCAAAAACATAGATATGGAAAATTGATATCTGTGAGTCAATTTTCATTCTTGATATAGTGGTGTGGTATTATAACATGTTTTACCTGTCAAGATTTGGCATCATGCATGAATACTTCACAAATTACCTTTTTGTTCAGTGTTTTCTCAGGAAAAAAGACCCTTGCACATGGTGAAACAAAAAAATAGATATAGAAAATTGATGCCTGTGAGACAAGGTTTGATTTTTATATAGTGGTGTGGTATTCTTGCGTGTTTTGCTTGTCAAGATTTGGCTTCACACATCAAAATTTCACAAATTACCCGTTTTTTCTGCATTTTCTCAGGAAAAAAGACCCTTGCACATGGTGAATCAAAAATGTAGATATGGCCAATTGATGCCTGTGAGCCAAAGATTGATTTGAATCTAGTTGTGTGGTAGTATCATGCCTTTTGCCTGTCAAGATTGGCCTTCAGGCATCAAAATTTCACAAATTCCCTTTTTATCCCATGTTTTCTCAGGAAAAAAAACCTTTGCACATGGTGAATCAAAAACACAGATATAGCCAATTGATGCCTCCTGTGAGCCAAAGTTTGATTCTCACATAGTTGTGTGGTAGTATCATGTGTTTTGCCTGTCAAGATTTGGCTTTGCACATGAAAAATTCCCAAATTACCCATTTTTTCTGCTTTTTCTCAGGAACAAAAACCCTTTCACATGGTGAATGAAAAATTTAGATATGGCCAATTGATGTGTCAGATTCAAGGGTTGATTTGAATATAGTGGTGTGGTATTATCACGCCCTTTGCCTGTGAAGAGTTTGCTTCACGCATCAGAATTTCAGAAATTACCAATTTTTCCCACGTTTTCTCACAAAAAAGACCCTTGCACATGGTGAATCAAAGGGATAGATACTTCCAATTGATGCCTGTGAGCCAGGGTTTGATTTTCAAATAGTTGTGTGGTAGTATTGCGTGTTTTGCCAGTCAATATTTGGCTTCACGCATGAATATGTCAAAAATCACCTTTTTTTTCTGCCTTTTCTCAGGAAAAAAGACTCTTTCACACGGTGAAAAAAATATATAGACAATTGATGCCTGTGAGCCAAGGTGTGATTTTCATATAGTGGTATGGTATGATTGTGTTTTTTGCCTGTCAAGATTTGGCTTCATGCATCAAAATTTCACAAATTACCTCTTTTTCCTGCGTTTCCTCAGGAAAAAAGACCCTTGCACATGGTGAATCAGAAACAACAATATTGCCAATTCATGTCTGCAAGCCAAGGTTTGATTTGAATGTAGTGGTGTGATAGTATCATGCCTTATCCCTGTCAAGATTGGGCTTCACGCATCAAAATTTCACAAATTCCCTATTCATCCTGTGTTTTCTCAGGAAAAATGACCCTTGCACATGGTGAACCAAAAACACAAATATAGCCAATTGAGGCCTCTGAGTCAGGTTTTCATTTACATACAGTGGTGTTGTAAAATTGCTCCTTTTGCCTGTCAAGACTTGGCTTCACGCATCAAAAGTTCACAAATTACCCATTTTTTCTGCATTTTCTCAGGAACAAAGACCCTTTCACATGGTCAATCAAAAACATTAATATGGCCAATTGATGCCTGTAAGCCAAGATTTCATTTTCATATAGTGGTGTGGGCCTTTTGCCTGTCAAGATTGGGCTTTGTGCATGAAAAATCCACAAGGGTCTTTTTTTGTGAGAAAACACAGGAAAAAGGGGTAATTTGTGAAATTTTGATGCACAAGGCCCAATTTTAACAGGCAAAGGCATGATACTACCACACCACTATATGAAAATCCAACCTTGGCTCACAGGAATTAATTGGCCATATCTGTGTTTTTGATTCCCCATGTGCAAGGGTCTTTTTTCATGAGAAAATGCAGAAAAAGTGGGTCATTTGTGAAACTTTGATGTGTGAAGCCAAATCTTGACAGGCAAACATGCAATACTACCACATCACTATATATAAATCAAACCTTGGCTCACAGGCATCAATTTTCTTTATCTATTGTTTTTTGTTTCATCATGTGCAAGGCACTTTTTTCCTGAGAAAACACAGAAAAAAAAGGTGATTTGTGAAATATTCATGGGTGAAGCCAAATCTTGACAGGCAAAACACATGATACTACCACACCACTATATGAAAATCAAATCCTGGCTCACAAGAATTAATTTGCCATATCTATGGTTTTGATTCACTGTGTGCAAGGGTCTTTTTTCATGAGAAAACACAGAAAAAGAGGGTAATTTGTGAAATTTCAATGCGTGAAGCCACATCTTAACAGGCAAAAGGTGTGATACTGCCACAACATTATATTCCAATCAACCCTTGTCTCAGAGGCACTAATTGGCCATATCTGGGTTTTTGATTCACCATGTGCAAGGGTCTTTTTTCCTGAGAAAACACAGGAAAAATAGGTAATTTGTAATATTTTGCTGCATGAAGCCAAATCTTCACAGGCAAAACATGTGATACTACCACACCACTATATGCAAATAAAACCTTGGCTCAGGTACATCAATTTTCCATATCTATGTTTTTGATTCACCATGTTCAAGGGTCTTTTGTGCTGAGAAAACACAGGAAAAACAGGTAATTTGTGAAATTTTGATGTGTGAAGCCTAGTTTTGACAGGCAAAGTGTGTGATACTATCAAACCAATATATGAAAATCAATTCTTGGCTCACAAGCATCAATTGTTAATATTTATGTTTCTGATTTACCATGTGAAAGGGTCTTTTTTCCTGAGAAAACATGGGAAAATAGGTAATTTGTAAAATTTTGATGCATCAAGCCCAATCATGACAGGCACAAGGCATGATACTACCACACCACTATACTCAAATCATCACTTGACTCAGAGGCATCAATTGGCCGAATCTATGTTTTTGATTCACCGAGTGCAAGGGTTTTGTTTCCTGGGAAAACATGGGAAAAATAGATAATTTGTGAAATTTTGATGCACGAAGCCCAATCTTGACAGGCAAAAGGAATGAGACTGAAGGTTTTGCCACAACGGCAGGATTATAAAAGTGAGACGGATTATAAAAGTGAGACTCTAGAGCACCAACCGCGGAAACCACTTGTGACAACAAGCCTTTTGGTTGTTGGTGACTGTTGGATACTTTTGCATTTGAGAGCAGAAATGGATGGTAGTAGGGTTGCATGGCGTCACAGTTTGGGGTGCAGAAAAGGCTGGCAATGGTGTAAATGGATGTCTGCAGGGAGGAACTGGCAGATGGGAAAGGGATTTTGGAAAATACAAAGGACAGTATCTTTGTGTGACATCAGGTGTCAGCCTTAGAGACAACAATGTTGCCCAAAAGGCTTCAACAATGTTTTCTTCTTATTCCTCTCTTCAATACGAGTATTCCCATACTATAATATCCATACTTTGTTGTGTATAAGTGTGAAATAATATAAGAGTGAAGTAATTAACCAGGAAGTTCACATAACATCTAATCATTTTCTAAGTTCAACCTCATATTGCATATTCACTTTGATAAACATGGTTCATCACTTTCAAAGTTGGGCAGATGAAAATTTTCATTATCACTCACCAACCAGAACTTAGAAGAAACAGACCCATTGGACAACACTCCTCACTCATCAGAACTCCAGGTCCCATCATTTCCCCTCGTCGTTGTGTCGTGGTCATTTGGTGTCACCTGTCTGACTAGTAAGCAGCTTTGCCAATCCCTCTTTCCTTCAAAGTTCATCTTGGAGCTTTGATCATCACCCCTTTCCTTCTTCACTCTTTTTCTCTTCATCTCCAAGAGGCACCATCATCACTTATCCTTAAAGGATCAATCATCTTCATCTTAGTCTTGTGGCACTTCACACCACACAGGTTTCCTTATAAGTATCCTTTGCCTTTGGCATAAAAAATAAGGCAGTCCCTGACTGTACCTTCTCCTGTTTCTCAGGTTGAAGAGACTGTGGCTCTGCCCAGTTCTTTTACTCTTGCTCTCCTCGAGATTGAGCTCATTACCAGTCTTTTCAGACTCATCTTTCTTCTTCTTAAGCCCTCCCCTTTTTTGTCCTCATCTTCCCTTGAAATATATATTTGTGCCCCCCATATCTTGTGCCCTGTTGTCACATAAGAGACCCAGGCTCACAATTGGGGGCCTCATCGGGAAATATATCACTAATAAAGACCTCTCCTCTCATCATATTACTTCTGAAAAGAATCATAATCATTAAATCAAGCTAACAAAAAACATTTTTTTCATAAGGCCTCCCTACTTCCTTTTCTTATCAAAAACAGCTAGAAGTGCTGCCAAAATTTTCTACACCTTCTTCCTTTTGAAGAATCACTTCTAGAACCTCTGAAATTCTTTCTGAGAATAGTATCCCTCTTTCCTCTCCTTGGAAATCCTACTTCTCTCTAGAAGTGCTGCCAAAATTTTCTACACCTTCCTCCTTTTGAAGAGTTACTTTTAGAACCTCTGCCAAAATATTTTTTGGGCATAGTATCACCTTATAGTTTCTCTTCTTCATTAAAAACAGCTAGAAGTGCTGCCAAAAAATTTTATCCTCCTTTATTTTGAAGGATTCCTTCTAGAAACCCTGCCAAAATTTTTTCTTGGCTTTAGATCCAGCACTAATCTGCTTAAATCCTTTAAATTCTATCTGCTCCTACTCGCGCCATGCCCTCCCACTTAAGGAATGGCAAGGATCTATCGTTTGAACAACGCCGCGCCGCCGAAAGAGCAGCTGCAAGAGACGCTGGGAGAATCCGGCAGCAACAGCAACTTGCCGACCTCGCAAGTCGCTCCAGCGCTCCAGAGCTACCCCTCCCATCTGCCTTTCATAGCTACCACGAGCTCCCAAATGCCAATGGCCCTGCCAGCTCCATCAGACAGAGCAGCGCCAACAATGGTCTTAGCGCTCCAGGCTCCGCCATAGACCACCCCAGCGTCCTTGGCGACCAACCAGCTGCAGGGTATACCCTTAGCCCAGCTACACTTGAGAAAATACGCCGCTCCAGAGAGCAACAACAAGTTGCAGGAGCCACTAGCTCCATCAACCTCAGCAGAGCCATCGAGCTCAGACCCACCTCTGATCTCTGTGCCACAGGGCTCTCAGACCCAGCCAGCCATAGGAGTGCCGCCGGTGGTTACCCGCCCGTCGGCTACTCCCTCAGCTCAGATGCCCTTGAACGACTATGTCGCGCCCGAGAGCCACAGAGTGATGCTCAGAAGCTTGGACAAGATGGACCGCTCAACTCGCAACCAAGTGGCTCTCCGAGACCTAGAGAGATCCATGGCCACAGTCATACCAGCTCAGGAAGAGTTCATGACTATCTCAAGCATCCTTCAGGGCCAGTGGTTCCTGTTTATCAACGCTCAGCGGAGAGGCAACATGCGTCTCATGAGAACAGCCCTTCTCCAAGCGGTCTCTACCCAGTGAACCCTAGCAAGCATGTACGGGACCCATCATATGATGCAGGTGTTAGATGGATGGATAGCCAGAGAAGAACTAGCCCGACTAGAGCAATCCACACATCTTCAGACCAGGCGCCGCCAGACCCAAGTGCGTCCTGCGCAAGCACAGCTACACCAACAAGCACCTGTGCAGCAGCAGCAGCCCTCACAAGAGCCAATGACTCCCCCGCCTTCACCAACGGCCACACCACCCGCTACTGGACCCCTTCAAGGTTCCCAGATCCAACATCCAACAGCTCAGGAACAGCACCATGTCCAGTTGCAACCTCCACTCCAATCCAACCATCACCACTACGCCCAGCACCCACGGCAAAATGGAAGCCAGTTCAACCCCCCTTACCCAAGGAACAGACTCCTGAGGTACAGAGGTGGCCGCAGCAACCCCAACAGCAGCACAGCCCCCTTAGATCAACTTCCCCCAAACCCTCAGTGAAATCCAATTCTGATCCCTCTCTTGCTCACTATTCAGAAGGTTCCCTTAAAGAGTATTTTCTTAAAAACATTAATAGTGATTTTTGTAATGAAGCCCCCCTACTCATTGAAGAGAAATTGAAAGCTTTGTTTTCTAATTTTATTTCTGAGTTGTCTGGTACCATGGATTCTTTCCCTGGCACTCTACTTGAGTCTTGTGTTTTGAGACTAAGTTCTACTATCAACTCTTCTGTCCAAAAGATTATAACTTCAGAAGTGATCCCAGTTTTATTTGACCTAGTTTTCAAACACATAAATGAGTTCCCCTTGCCTCCCAATAGGAATGAACAGTTACAAGAGTTCTTCAATGACAAACTAGACAGCCTCCAGGATATCATAATTGGTTTGAACTCTGAGAACAGTTCTGAGCTGAGTGACATAAAGAACTCCATGAGGAATTTGGAAGCTGAAACTTTTTCTAACATGTCTGCTATGAGAGATCAATTAGCTGAATCAGCTGTTAAAGAAGAGGCAAGTTCTGATCAGAACAAGAGAAGACTGAGTGATTTTCATTCATCCATGAATGCAATGAATCACAAATTAGACTTCCTTGTTAACAGCCTGCACAAAGTTGATCCTCCTCAAGTGGTTTATAACAACCCGTTCATGCATGATTGGCACCCTCATACCCACTCTCAAAGAGGAATTAATCCTACTGCAAAAGATTCTTTGCAACAAAGTGCACCACTTCCTGGAAACAGAGCTCCACCTCCTCCACCGACCCCTCCCTCCAGTTCACATCCTGAGAGAAATGATTCACCTGAACCAAGGAAAAAACCTGATGTTAAAAACAAGAGAAATGATAAGCCTCAATGGGAGAAAGATTTCCCTTTCATCAACCATGAAAGCGTAGACCCAGAGATGCGAAAAGAATTATGGAAGTCTATTCCTAAGACTAGTGATTGGGAGAAATTCTCAGGAGAACTCCCATACAATCATGAACTTTGGTTAAAGAACATTGATGTCTTTGTTGAAGATTATTGCATGCTAGACCACATGGTTATCAGCAGATTGACTGCTCTTTTTACAGACACTGCTAAGAATTGGTACATTGGCATAAGAGACAGTCACAGTAAGAAATCTTGGGCATGGTGGAAACATACCATCAGGAACAAGTTTGGTACTCATAATTGGAAATGGAAAATGCAACAGGAATTTGAAAATGACTACTTTACTATGGATAATAAGAAAGTACATAAGTGGTTCAATAATCAAAGAGAAAGGCTGAGAGCATTCCAACCTGAGCTTAGTGAGTACTTGATTTGTGAGAAGGTGTTGAAGCAATGTCCAGGAAGTTTGGAGCATGCTGTTAAGAGTAGGTACAAGAAGGAAGCTGAACAAATGAGTTTTGAAGAGATGGTTATTATCATTGAAGAAGTCCTTGATAGAGCAATGAGACATCCCAGATCCCTTCCTTCTAAATCTTCTAATCAGCACAACGGGAATAATCCCTTCAGTACCCAAGTTGACACCAACAAGACAGAGGCTGAGGCCAATAAACCTTCAAATGTTGCTGAAGTGACTTCCAGATCCATAGATACCTGCAATTACTGCAAACAACCTGGACACTACGTTAGAGAATGCCCTAAGAGAAGACAAAGGATCAATCAAGTGGACATGAGTAACTTAGATCCTTCTTACCTGAGTGATCAAGAAAGTGAAAATAATCACAATTCCCCCAAGATTGATTCAGAAGAAACCTCCAACCAAAGGGAGAATGACCATTTTGTTCTAGCCATGGATCAGTATAGAGAGTATGAACCTTCTGGCCCCATTGACAGAGATTTCTTTGAATACTGAAGAGTGATTTAGCCAATATTCTGTTAGAATATAGCCTCTTTTGGTGGTAGGGAATGTCAGCCTTAGAGACAACAATGTTGCCCAAAAGGCTTCAACAATGTTTTCTTCTTATTCCTCTCTTCAATACGAGTATTCCCATACTATAATATCCATACTTTGTTGTGTATAAGTGTGAAATAATATAAGAGTGAAGTAATTAACCAGGAAGTTCACATAACATCTAATCATTTTCTAAGTTCAACCTCATATTGCATATTCACTTTGATAAACATGGTTCATCACTTTCAAAGTTGGGCAGATGAAAATTTTCATTATCACTCACCAACCAGAACTTAGAAGAAACAGACCCATTGGACAACACTCCTCACTCATCAGAACTCCAGGTCCCATCATTTCCCCTCGTCGTTGTGTCGTGGTCATTTGGTGTCACCTGTCTGACTAGTAAGCAGCTTTGCCAATCCCTCTTTCCTTCAAAGTTCATCTTGGAGCTTTGATCATCACCCCTTTCCTTCTTCACTCTTTTTCTCTTCATCTCCAAGAGGCACCATCATCACTTATCCTTAAAGGATCAATCATCTTCATCTTAGTCTTGTGGCACTTCACACCACACAGGTTTCCTTATAAGTATCCTTTGCCTTTGGCATAAAAAATAAGGCAGTCCCTGACTGTACCTTCTCCTGTTTCTCAGGTTGAAGAGACTGTGGCTCTGCCCAGTTCTTTTACTCTTGCTCTCCTCGAGATTGAGCTCATTACCAGTCTTTTCAGACTCATCTTTCTTCTTCTTAAGCCCTCCCCTTTTTTGTCCTCATCTTCCCTTGAAATATATATTTGTGCCCCCCATATCTTGTGCCCTGTTGTCACATAAGAGACCCAGGCTCACATCAGGGAGCAGAGGGCACAAAAGGAGGAAAACTGAACCAGCTTGTTCCAGTGCCTTTCCACAAGAAGTGCTTGACCTGATCAACAAGTGCAACAAAATTCCTAAACTCCACGCAAAACATTTGTACTAATGTTTTGCATGGAATAGCAATCTGCAGATTGCTTTGGAAAGTTGTCCACATTAGTACAGATGTTTTGCATGGAGTTTACCAATTTTGTTGCACTTGTCGATCAGGTCAAGCACTTCTTGTGGAAATGCACTGGGACAGCCCCTAGGTGAGGCACTGCAATAAAAACTTGCTCAAATGCCGGCAGTTGGCATGTGGAAACTTGAGTATTACTGAAGTCCTTATTTGATGCAAGCTTGGAGTGAGGTAAGCTTCACTGCTGGCATTGATTGGTCAAAAACAGCTGATTGAGCAGTCCTTGAACAGCTGTGTTTGACCAGTGATTGGACAGGCACTGTCTGACCCAAGCATGTGCCAGCCATTTGGATGGGCCTGTTCAATTGGTTTGATTGAAACCGGTCACCACCAGCCAGGAACTGATTGGGCAGACCCGCTTGAATGGCCAGCATGCGCTTTGGTTGGACGGTGCCCGTCCAAGATCACTGGTTGAACACAGGTTTTTGAGCATTTCTTGACCAGCCATGTTTGACTGGTTAATGCTGATAGTGCTTACAATATTGTTATCTTTTGATATGATAGTGATATGATGGTGTTATTTTTTAATATGAAAATGATATGATATTATTATATTGGGATATGACAGTTTGGTAATATGGTGATGTTATATGAGGGTGTTTTGAAAAAGTTGACCACTACAAGATATCCGGTATATCCCATAATGTCTTACTCAGCATCCCGTACGTCATATATTTTGGTGTATGTAGTGCTTGTACCAATGTAACATTGGTTCAAAACGTCCGATGTAAGCGCAGATGAAGCCATCTGACGTAATCATCTTGGCAGTGAAAACCTGGCAATCCACCTCCTTGTATTTGAACACACCTTTGTCCAAAAATTTTGTTCAAAATTTATTTAAAAATCAACTGTACATTTTTCCAAAAATCTGAGGAGACAGAAATTTGCACCTCATTGAGAGAAACATTTTGGTGTATTTCTCACGGTAATTGATTGATATTTATTAGTTTAATTAATTTTTTGAAAACCATTCAAAAAAATGAAACACCCAACAAAAAAAAAAAAAAAAAAAAACATTGATATCCCAGATATCCCAAAATTTTTACTTGATATCCCATATGGGATAATGACGAGTTGTATAAGTGTTAGAACGGCTGGAAGAAAGAAAGGTGGTGTCCTGGTGATTTGCCATAGGAACGTGGGGAGGGTGACTGACTAAGTAGTTGCGGTGGCAACTGACCGTAATCATTTACCTGGCGAGGGCTTCCGGCCAATGGGTGGCTTCCAAAACACGCCTCATATGACACACCTGTGTTGGTGGCGTGGTCACTAGAGTGGCGTCATGTGGTGTGGCGGGTTGAAGGTTGGGTTCTCCTTAAGAAGGCCACCTGGAGTGAACTTTCCCCCCCAGGGCACCCCCATCATCCGTAGCTTGAGCACGGAGGGGGCGTCCTCAGGTGACCCCCCGTCAAGTCTTTGGCTCACGGGGCCCGATCCAACCCCGTCGGATTGCTTCATGGCATCCCCCGGTTCCAATTTGAAAAGGCGCAGGCCAAACCCACGATCCCAATTTTGGTGAAAGTGTGGCTTTAATAAACTGGGATATACCAAAACAAGACTGAGAGAAAAAAGGGATCAGTAAAAATGAAAATGAGAAGATTAAGAAGAGCAGCAAAGAAATAAAGGTAACCGGCAGGATTGGTATGAAAAGGAGGGAAGTGATGGGAGAGATTTTTAAGCATACCACTAATCAGATGGGAGAAGATGGAAGTTGAGGACTTGAAGGGTTGAAGCAAGAAGCAGGAGAAGTACAAGCAAGCAGAGATTGCAAGCAAGCAGACTAAAGGAATGAAAAAAAGGAAAAAATTAGCAAAACTGGCATCAACTACAAAGAAGGAGTGGAAGGAGAAAAGGAAGAATGAAGAGACAAACAGAGCAAAGAGAGCACAAGCAAGTATGATAAGAGCCTAGAAAAGAGAGAGCGAATCCTATACAAATCTAAGAAAGAACAAGGGAAGAAAGACGGGGAATGGTTGTGAGTATGGTTGGTTTGATGTTCAAGACCATCTATCTGGGAGACTTTACAGATTTAGTTTGGTCTTGAGGTCAAATGAGCAGCTTAGCAAAGTTGATTGTTTTTGAGGAGCAAGATCCTTGAGCTGAGAAGCAAGACGAGTGGGTCAAAGCTGCTGGGGATTAGAGGATGAATGTGTGTAGAAGATTTATGGGCAAGACCGCTAGACCTAACCGGTTGGGAGGCAAGAGAGTTTGTGAATCTCATGCTAACTTGCTTGCTGCGGACAGTCGCCTTCCACAGATGGAGCGGGTGCGCGGAATGGGCAAGGGATGCAGAAAAGCCTTTCACGACTAAAACTCAACAGCCCTCCATGTTTGATGGCAGGAGAGCTGAGAGGCACGTGTCTTGAAGCTTTCTTACTGATGCAAGAGGAGCAGCCTTTGTCAGTGAGTCAGCTATCATATCGTTGGAGGATACCAGCTTCACATCAATTTCATTTTTCTGATATTTGTCTCTGAGATGTTTGATTTTTATGTCTAGGTGTTTGGTCTTGGAGTTAGACCCAAAGTGTTTCAGTTTCTCAAGAAGCCCTTTGCTCACTACATCTTTTACTAAGTATCCCTTTGGGATATCTGGTAACATTTTGGGGATATTTGGGATATCTAGTCATGGTTTTTTTTTAAATCAACCTTGCATAACATCACCATATAACATCACCATATAACAGCACCATATAACAGTGCCATATAACAGAACGATATAACAGCACCAGATAACATCACAATATAACACCATATTACAACTAAAAGTTTTAAACGACTAAAGATTCATTGCCAGGTTTAGTTCATATGTTGTAGAATGAAAGGACACAAGTACAACACTTTGAAGCAAATGAAAACAACTGAAAGCTGAGGCTAAGATCGCAAAGCTGTGGAGATTGAGATTTACCTAAAGGCAGGGAGGTTGAGAACCGATTGCGCAAACGACGATGATTTATTCGTTCAATCCGCTCTGCGGTTGAAATGAATAAGGCTATACTTTGTCGTTAGGTGTCTTGCCTCTTTGCTATTCTACAGAGATCAAGAATTTATTTACTGCTAGGCCCTTATCTCTGTTCCTTTTCGATATAGGGAGGTTTTATCGTTCCTGACAATAGTAACGATCTCTTTCTGTCTCAAACAAAGAGAAGGTTTCAATCAGCCTTCTTGTCTTATGCTGTTCACTTTAAGAGCTAATCTGCTTACTTCTCTGGGAAAAAGCTGATACGCGAGATGAGTGAACTAGCAATCTTCGAGGCTGGTTGGGTTGGTTTTCTGTTTGAGACGAACAAACGTTAGCTTAAGCTTCCACATCAATCAAGTCTTAACCTTTTCTTACTCTTTGTTGTTCACAGAGATGCGCGAGTTAAGTTTGATAGGTGGTGAGGGTTCTGCGTTCGTTCTGGAGGAAAGGAGGGGATTTTAAGTTCTGCTTTCTCTTTTATAGCTTCAGATCATGATTTTGCTTATGGTTGATCGTGTGATCCGCTTGGCTTATCAAGCTCCTCGCTTGCGCTTGCAGCCAATCTGCCCGATCTCTGCTTATGATCTGTTGAATGAATCATCTTGGTTAGTCTGTCTGATGATCATTCATGATTGTCTAAGTTGATGACGTACTGTTGTGCGTCATCTGTCATGTCTCTTGTTTGTTCTTCTTGCTGAATTTAGCCAAATCCCAACAACAATGTCATATCGCACTATCAAACTGACCTGTTGATCACACTGGCACACGCTTATGGTCTGTAACACTTGTCTGGGAAATCTCTCCAGCCCCACTTGACACAGCCAAGGTAGATTGGGGAAGCTGCAAAGACGAGTAGTAGATTAGGGAAAGGTTTTTGGGAAACCCATCTTGGTAGGTGAGCCAGGTTATATGGTGGCTGGTTTCCACAAAACTGAACCCACTGAAGCTGCCCAACAATTGATAACATAAAAACTCTACAAAGATAATGTACTTTACATGCATGCATAGTAGGGGGTTTCAGAGTAGAGGCTGAGCTTTTCCAGGTCCGAATCAGCAGGACATACAGTTTTTTTTCTTCCCCCGCCAAATTGGGCCCTGCGTGGCCTGCAGTTCTGAGCGCCCCAACCTATCGACTTGGCTCCTGAAGTCCAGGAGAAGGCTTTCCAGGACCCCGAGCCAAGGATAAAATCGTGATAAATCCCAACCGTCGGGGGTCTCACACAAAAGTGATGTCCCATGAAACGCGGGGTTGTCACGTGTTTCATGGGACAGCACATATTGCCCCCCCCCCCCCCCCATGACACTCCGACTTCTTCAGCAAGTCGGAGTCCTGCTGAAGGAGTCGACCAACCCAACTCTGTCAGCTTGCTACTATGACAGAGCCAACCTGACAAAAGTAACATAAATAGAGACATTATTACTACAATATTAAGACCCATTTATATGACTAATAATGTACAAAAAACTCAGTTTATTTATTTTTATCCAATGAGCTTAGCAAAGTCCTAGCACCATAAAAATAAGTAATAAATTAAAATAACAACTACTTTTTACAAAAATACTAAATAACTTCTAAACATTGAGGATAACTTAGAATATTATGTCATATTCTGAATCCTCATGCAAATTAATGTAGGTTCTCTCACTAGAAGTACCCCTAAATTCCTACTCCTTCACCTTGAACCAATTACCCGTAAGAATTGGCCACAAACATATGTCACACGGACATTACACACGTATGTACTTGTTATATATGCATACTATATGTGAAATGACCAATTATGGACTTATAATTGAGGTGTTGTGTATAGTTTGGGAGTTAGGCCCAATTGGGGTTTAAACCTCCAACCCCGCGCGTGGATTATATAATCCAATTGGAAATTGGCCAAATGCGTGGAAATAGCTAATCCCCTAGTTACCACATATTCACAAGTGTAACTAGGGTAAAAGTAGATTCTACGTGGTTTATTTACAAGGTTTCATTAATAAACACCTTGAATACATAAGGTTAACATAGCCAGCGTGGCCTTTAAAGATTGGCCTTAGCCATTTGTGGCCCATTTGCGTCATTTGTGGCCCATTTCAGATACATTCACACGTCAGTGTTGCTATGTACCTTAGTTACAATGACTAAATAATTTATTAGGACGGTTCACGTTGGGCACTATGACCATCTTTAACCCCAATTTTATGACACTTGTCATAAAATTTTCACTCAAACAATGACTTGATGCAAATCTTCCAAAACATCCAGATACAGAGGCGTGAATATTTTGCAAAATTTTATGCATTAAGGGTGTTAAAAATGGGTTTAAACATGGTTATACATCCCAATGTGAACCGTCCTATTAAGGTCTTGGAAAGAACTTGTGACGCAGAATTCATGACCAGCAGTGTCATTGGGATGAGCCTTGATAGTGCCAATCTCCCAAATTGGCCACATTGCGCTGAAAAACCAGTTACTACACGCACACAGGCAGAAAGGTCCTCTACTATGAGTGAAATTAGTATATATAGAGCCCTCTTTCCACGCCAAAAGATTGTTCCCCATCATCAATTATTATTACAGTCAATCAGTTACGCCGTGTCCTGCCCTTATTTCAGTTACTCTGCCCTGTTTTGCCTGTTTTATCCGTGGTGTTCTCTTTAAATCAACCATTCTAGGTGTCCAGCTCCTGTGCAGAAACCCTTCAGTCTACCCAGCAGCTCTACTTCACCCCCCTACCACTACAAACATTTGCAACTTTGCCCAGAAAGAAAATGTAAAATTGGGATGGGCAAACCATATACCCAATTTTACAGAAAATGGTCAGAAGTGAAAAATAAGCTTTACTGAGCATGCTCAGCAATTTTTTTTTTTTTTAGAAACTGAGCAGAAATGATTTTTATTCATTATGGCAACTTTGAGGCATTTTGCTGAGCATGCTCAGTTTTGCTCAATTTTTATTACTGAGCCATTTTGTTGAAAAAAGTTAACATTTTGCTTAACCCAAACAGTAGTTTTTTCTTTAGGTGAAATGACAAATGTTTGTAGTGTACGTGGCTTTTTGGCTTGAAAGAAGCAATAGTGAGTACTTCTTTCATCCTTCTGTCTCCATTCTGGTTCCTTAATTGGAAAAGCACTTTGGTACCACCTTCTGTTACGCAGAAACCCATTGTTTGCTTAATCAGATACCACCCTGCTTAGCAGATCTCTGATTTAGAGGGCACCTACAAACACCCCTGCGCCAGCAGGCCCCTCTATAAAAAAGAATCATATTCTTTTTATTTCTTTCTCCACTACTTTTCTACGTGAAAATACCCCACTTTACCCTTCATTTGCACTCTTATCACCTTGTGTAGCTAAAAGGTACTAGCCCTTGGCATCACAGAGGCTGACAAACTCGGCCATCCTGTCGCGTACCCGCCTGCCTGTTTCTCCGTCGCCAGCCTGCTGCTGTGTGGGTTACTCGCTTGTCTGCTGCTCCTCCCTTTGCTCTGTTGCTCCCCCTTTGCCGTGCCGCGCATTGATCTACTTTCCAAAAAAAAAAGCATTACCAAAAAAAGAAATATCATGGTCCGCACTGCCGAAAGAAAGAAGTTGATAAACGCATTAGAGGATTCTATTCAAACAGATATAGAGAAATTAGCAGCAAATTTGGCATTAGATGATGGGGAGTATGATTTGGAATCATCAGATGACAAGTTTGGTGAAAATGGGATGATCATGAATGACATTGAAGACAAAGCAAGAGAAATTAAAGCCATCTTGGCTAAGCGTTACCTTATTCCACAATCCAATATTGAGAAGGCCCCCCCAATCAGTGAATTTCTGTTGCACCGACTTGAAGGAAAAAGATTCAAACAACAGTTTAGAATGCACCGAGATTCTTTTGTGAAGCTATGTGATCTTGTCTCAAGCAACCCAGTTTTTCAAAACAACTCAAACCGCCCACAACAACCAGTAGCTGACCAGATGATGGTTGCTTTGAGGAGGCTTGGCTGCTTTGGGAACGGAGGATCTGTGGGGATTTTAGCTACTTTTTTTAGTATTGGCGAAGGAACTGTAGAGGTTTATACCAACCGCTGTCTAATGGCTATCTTAACATTGCAAGAAGAAGAGAAATTAATCACTTGGCCAACTCCAGAATCCCGTCAAGAGCTCCAAAAAGATTTTGAAGAATTTGGTTTTGAAGATTGTGTCGGTGTTATTGATGGTACTCTTATTATTGTACAAGATTGCCCTCAACTTGATGGATCAGATTACTACAATTGTAAAGGATCATACGGAATCACAACTCTTCTCATCTGTGACCAGAATAAAAGAATTCATTATTTTTATACTGGATGTCCTGGATGTTCTCACAATCAACATCTCATTTCAAACTGTTCCTTGACCCATTCCCCGGAAAAATTCTTCTCCCCCATACAGTACCTCTTAGCAGACTCAGCATTTGTCCCCACACCTAATGTAGTTCCGGCCTTCAAAAAAAAAAAAAGGAACAGAGTTCTTACTGAAGAGGAGATAGAATTCAACAAGCATCTTTCCAGTGTTTGAGTTGTCATTGAAAACTGTATTGGCCTCTTGAAGAACCAATTCCAAAGCTTAAAGGGACTACGATTGCAGGTATCTTCAGAGAAGGATATGACAAGAGCCAATTCATGGATTATGGTAGGTGCATTTTCTTTCTTTCATTTATCATTCAATTGTTGTTGACTATCATTATCTCTAGGCATGTGTGATTCTACACAACTATTTGAGTAATAGGGATGATCTGGACCTGGAGGATGAAGACAAGGTCAATGAAACAAACCAAAGCAATGGTACTTCTCAAAATATAGAACCTGTAAATGCTCCTACCATTTTAGGGATAGTCAAGAGGAAAGAAGTGATGGCACGTGCTTTGGCTTTTAGGGAGAGAGAGTGTGAGGACTCTTCCTTCCTCATGGGCCTCACAAGGGCCCGTCCAGATAATACAGCCCAAGTAGTATTTAGTCTCACCCTTCCCCTTTACCTAGAGGGCAGAGATCCTTCTCTCCTGTCTAGGTAAGTACCCTATCTTCCTCCCTTTTCTTCTCATTTCCTTTTCCCAACTCCTTTTCACTTGCAGATACTAATGAAACATCCTTCTCTCCTGTCTAGTCACGTAATAAATCCCCCACACGTTGGTACTAGAACCCTTCAGAGGCTCATAGCCTGGTCCCTCCGTACCCTTTTGACGACATTCAGTGAAGGACTCAACGGAGTCCTTACAGAGAGTGAAACTTCTGGAGGTTCCAACCAACTTGTACTAAATTTGACTAAATGTCTTGATCTGAGAAAACAGCTGCACCATAAGCCCAACTGTTCTCTAAAGTCTTTTAAACAAACAGATCTGTTATATCTTTCTTTAAATCCTCAGCAATAAGACTCATTGCTGCCTCTGGTACCAGAACCTTTTGTAATAAGTAGTCGGGCAACATAGGTAGTGCCAGATGCGTAGTCAAATCAATGTTATTTGGGCCAAGGAACATGCCACAAAGGGTCCGGTATATGACTTCAAAGCCCTGCAGCCCGTAGCTAGTCAGGTCAAAGTGGAAAAAAATTGATCAGAATTTTGCTTCTAAGCAGTAAGGCAGAAAAAAAAATCTACATACTAGCCTGGCTGCTCAACATGAAAAGAATCCATGTCATAAAAGACACTCTTGGCCTTATGCGGGCCGAGCAATTCCCAATCCTTGATAGCTTGATCCAAAAAGATTGAAGGTGTTTTCTTCTCGCTTACAGAACTGAGGTGGTATTGGAGGCCCTGTAATTGCCTTTCAAACAGCGTCATTTGCAATTGTTCATTGGTTAACATATGTATAAAAGGGGCTCTTACATTCCAAGATAATTAAAGTCTATTTGGCTTGGCCAGCCTTGCTCAAGGCCCATGGGTATCAAGTCGGACTCAGCACAATGCAACTGACAGAACTCTGCAGTTATGGAAAACTGTGTAAGATATCAAAACAGCTGGGTCAGGCCAACAGTTGGTAGAAAAACAGAAGCACATCCAAAAAAAGCTCACAGGCAGGTATAAAGCATTGGGATTTGATCGTTCCATTCGTTGGACTGCCTTTGGATGGCGCTTGAACATTGCTCTGAGCGAGATCAGCTTTATTGATGGATTCGCAGGGAACCCATCATCACAGAAGGGACATAACTCTGATTGGTGTGAAAAAGTGTCAGAACGCATGCATTCATTGATCCAAGATATAGATAAACAGTGTGACACACCAAGGTTAGCCCGTCTAGCAAAGACTTCCGGTGTGGTAAGCCAAACCTTTCACAGATGGCAATGGGGATTGTGGAAAAAGGTGATGTGTGCAAGAGGAATCACAGGAAAGATAATATGTGCAAGAGGAATCACAGAAAAGCAAGGTACAATCACAAGGGAGTCACTGGATCTTTTTCAGGCAGGCAGGATCCCAGCTCAAATTCCCAATCACGGCACTTTCACTCAACAGTAACACACAGTTGCTCAATCACAAGTTCACCATCATAAATTGTAACCACCTTTGATAATTTTCTCATCTAACTCAAACCCCCTTGTCCCTTAGAATGTTCCATTGGCTTCTCAACCACAAGTCTGCACTCATGTTTCTTCTGTCTATTTCCTACATCTTTCCAAAATTTTCTGCCAACCACAACTCAGCCAGAGGTTGTTACCCTAGTTGTTCCATGACCTTCTATTTCCATTGTTCCAACCACATGTTGGCCACCCTCTCATTTCCTCTGATTTGTCTATATAAAGGCCTGTCTTCCTGCTCTCATTTCCCTTCCTCATCAGATTGTCTACCATCATCAGATTTTCAGTACACATCCCTGGTCCTATAGTCATCAGTGGAATACATCTGGTTACATAGTATATCTCTATTCTGAATACAGTGTAGAGGAATCAATATTATCTTGCCCCAGTTTGAATACATTCTGGAGAATTATAAGTCATAAGCATCAGTCTGAATACATTCTGAAGCCCCCTCATAAACACCAAACCCTTACAAATAAGTACTAAGCATCATCAGCCACACAATTCTTTAAGAGCACATACTCTTATTCTTGTCAACATAACTCTCCCAGCTATTAAGAGAGGCAGCCCTTCAAGCAACATTCCCTCTCAAGCTCTATTCTCCCAGGAGTAGTTCCATACCGGCTGTTCAGGATAGTGGAGAGGTTCAATCTTGACAAGCGAGGTACCAATCATTTGTGTATTTCTGTCCTGCAACAACATCCCGTGTGCCAATAACATTGCCTTCATGTCGTTCAATATATCAACGCGGGGTGACAAAAGTGAAGTTTTGGTAAGAGGGCCATGGGCAACATCTCTGTCATGCTTGTTGAAGATGGTATCTTCATTTTTAATTTGTTATTCTTCTTTTTGGGGACTGGTGCAACTCGGGTCATCTTGCTGAGCCTTTGTTTGATTGGTATGTTTGGCCCGGCAAGATGTGTTTTGGGCAATGGGGGATCCTTGATTGGCCAACGAAGGGGATTGAACTCGTGAGCTTGCTCTTTTTTGGGGATGCTTCAATTTCTTCTTTCTTGTTAGAGGTTCGGAATCAAATTTGAATTTATATTTCAAATGATCAAGCAATCCCATGGTTGGCTTAAGCAAAGTGGATGCGTTCAAGGCTATTGGAGGGGAAGAAAACACCAGTGCAACCAAAGTTGGAATGAAACTTCTCCCATATTACACGCATATTCTGTATTGGCTGTAAAACTCACGGTTTTGCAAAAGGTTTTGGTTGAGAAAAACAACAGATATTCATTTTGCTTTGACTAGCAATGCAAGAAATCACATTGCAGGGGTAAAATTAAGAAGACATATGATTGTGGGGGTGACAAGCTAATAACAGTTAAACGAGAAGAAGAGATTGATAACAGTCCAGAAATCTGAGATGACAGGCCAATAGTGGAGCAAATGTTGTTATGGGTATTTGGAAAAGAGAGGGGAGAAGTTGACTGGGACAAAAAACCTCCCATACTACAACTTTAGCTTATTTGTCTTCTTCCTCCTCATCAGTGGAGTCAGAGGAGGAGGAGGAGTTGCTGTCTGCCCGCTTGCTGCTGCCCTCGCCTTGAGAGAACTGTTCAGATAACAGTTGCTCTATCTCTCTGTTTGAGTGACCAAGACCTTGGAGCTCCTTCATGAAACCAAGCCGGGCGCGGAATTCTTCCATTTTGGCTTTGCAAACCTTCAGCTGAGCTTCCATCTCGATCACACGGAGCTTTCTCTTCTCAAGTTGGTGGAGTTTTTTCTTGCATTTCACCCGTTCTTTGAGAACCTTCATACAGAATTTGTGGCCCTTGGATAGGACCTTGTCCAAACCATGAGGATCACCAGCTGTAGGGACAGGACATGGGATTCAAGATTAGAAAGATGAAAAATCAATCTTTGATTAAAGCAGAGGCCCACCTTTTGAAGAGTGTCTCTTCTTCCCCGGAGCCACAGGACGCACAGTCGCACCGCTAGAAGCCACTGATTCATCTGGTTCAAAATTCCCGTCATTTTCCTGGGAGTTGGCTGGTGGATTGGATTGCGCAAGAAGATCTGGCACCAAAGTGTTGGTGGATTCTCTAATAACAGGAGGGTTGGCACACATTTGTTCACCCATGATTGGGTTGAGCTCATCCCAAAACCTGCATTGCTTGTTCAATGCATCTGCAATGAATCAATCAGTAAGAGGCTCAAATGTCTAAATGGAGGAGAGTTGAAGAGATTGCTTACCTTGTAACGTAGTAGTCCCATTCACAATATCCTCGTCCATGAGACCAGCACCAGTGCCGCGGAGGAAGTCGCATGCCTTGCCATGAGAGACTGCAAGTTCCTTGACCTTCATCTGGATACCTTTTGCATTGTGATGGGTTATGCCGGCGTTTCTCATCTCAAGGAGGATTTCATTGGCAAGGGCGGTCTTGGTAGCACCACCCTTGTTATCTCCTCGCCAGCGTAATTTGTAGTTACCTTTGACTGCCAACCAGTCAAGTAGGATCCGATAGCTGTTCTGGCCATCCCGGCCGTCCTTATCCCACGCCACCGGGGCTTTTTTTGCTTCGCGTCAGAAATCGTAGTGGAATTGGCAGCGGGGGCTGTAGAGCTGGGGGTGGCTGTTGCTGTGCGAGGAGCCATTGGTTAGTGGATGGCTGGGTTTGTGTGGGTGGGTGGAAAGCAGGAGCCTGAGGAAGCGCAATCTCGGAGATGAAACTGGATCCGGTTACCAGTGGTGAAACAATGAAGACGGGCTGGTGAGTGGCCCCCCAAGTGTGTGGCAGAAACAAATTGCACCTGGTTTCTGCCACACTTCCTGGGACCTGGACCTGCTGTCCTGGAGGGGTTTGGGAAGAAGGTCTGCAGGTCCGCAGGTCCAAAATTCCAGGACAAATTTTTTCCTGATGTTTTGGACCTGGATGCTGTCCAGGTCTAATCTTAAACCCCCTAGTGGTTCAAATGCAGGATAAGATAGCGGTTATTTATATAGCAGTTGCATTTTTTTGAAATAAATGTTGGAGTGAATTTGATAATATTAAGCAGCATGAAGAATGATCATTACACATTTATACAATGCAATAGTGCCATAACACCCATTCTCAAAGTTTCCATGTTTTGTAGTACTTTTGCTATGTTTTCTCAGGAAAAAAGACCCTTACAAATGGTAAAACAGAAACATAAATATGGCCAATTAATTCCTGTGAGTCAAGGTTTGATTTTCACATGTTGGTGGGGTAGTATCACACCTTTTTTGTGTCAAGATTTGGCTTCACGCATCAAGTTTTCATAATTTAGCCATTTTTTCTGTGTTTTCTCAGGAAAAAAGACCCTTACACATGGTGAGACAAAAACATAGATATGGAAAATTGATACCAGTGAATCAAGATTTTTTTTTGAATATTGGGGTGGGATAGTATCACATGTTTTGCCTGTGAAGATTTGGCTTCACGCATCAAAATTTTACAATTTACCCATTTTTTCTGTGTTTTCTTGGGAAAAAAGACCCTCATGACACATGATGAAAAAAAACATACATATGGCAAATTGATGCCTGTGAATATTACCAGGATTGATTGATGATGGAAAGGAATACATTTTATTATTCATTTTCATCTTGTTCTATTCCCCAGGCAAGATCTCTCCCCTTACGTGCCCACAAGTGAGCAATAAGATCATTACTCAACGCATCGTGTGGAGTTGAGTCCCTCATTGTGTCAGCTTGCTACTCTTCAGAGAAAATCTAACAAAGAGTACATTAAAAAGATAAAATCGTAATAAAACACTGAAAATGAGAATATAAAATTGCATTACCAAAGTTAGAGACATTATTACATATGTTAGAGACATTATTACATATTTTACATATGTTAGAGACATTATTACATATGTAGGACTTTCTCTCACTTTTTAATACATCATGGCTTGTTTATGTATAAAAACAGAAATAAGAATAAACATTGAAAAACCTTGTCAAAGTAATATTTTACACAAATTATTAATATAACTTCCAAACCTTAAAGAAAACTTAGATTATTATTGCAGATTCTTACTCTACATGCAAAATAACCTAGGGTACCTCACTCATGGTACCCCCTAATTCTTACTCCTTTACCCCTTTTACCCTATTCCCCCACTTATAGTTTTTTCACGACAACTATTCATAAATTATAGTTGACTATTGTGATACAGTTGCGCGCGGCATTCCTCTGTACGGAGCCTCCTGCAAAACTTTTTCTGGGTATGTGGGGGTAAACCCCGTTGTCATTGGGGTCCAGCACTCAAGCTGACCACATTTGTAGAGCTTTGAGAGTCTGTAGATTCTTAAAATATGAGGCGCGACCTGTTTGGTCCATCCATTTTTTTATTTTTTTATTTTTACACTTGACTATTGGGACCCGGAGCCTAAATCAAGGCTTGAGTGCATAAAATTAGGTCAATATATTGCCCTAAATACATACCAAAGCCTCAAACAGAATGCTAAATGCTGCCATATGTGCTTAGAGAACATTTAAATGATGTCTCAGCCCCTCAAAAGCCATAAATTTTTTGGGTTTTTTTGCAGTGTCTTGAGCCAACATTTGGGACCTCACCAAAACCTCCGTACAGCGCAATGCCGCGCGCAACTGTACCAACTGGGAAATGACCAAAAATTGACGTCATTTCGAGGTGTTGTGTAAATTGGCCAAGTTAGGCCCAATTGGGGTTTAATGTTCCAACCCCGCGCGTGTGATTACATAAAAAAGCCCAATTAACTAAATACCCTGTGTGGACTACACAACTACATGTTGCTAAGGTAGTGCATATGTAACTAGGTTTCAGAAACCTTGTGTCAATTATATTAACCAGGTTTCCACTTTAAAAACCTTGAATATACATGTGCAACACCTGTAGTGTGGTGCAATTATATTATTTGTGGCCCATTTCAGGCGTAACTACCCCTGTTTAAGCCACTATTGCCTAGACTAAGCCAGTAACAATTACCCAGGATAGTTTACATGTAGTTTGGCATTAGAAAAGCGTTTCATAACCTTGTTTATTCAACTAGAAGCAGCTGTGGCTTACCCTTTTGGTCCAAACTGGCGTAACAATGGCCCAGTCTGGTTTGAAATGGGCCACACCTGCAATGAAGACAAATTACCACAAAACCAGTGGCTCAAAAATAATATTTAAAGAGCTCTGTTTCCCCCCATTTGTTGTTCCCCATCATCTTTTCAATATACCAGCATATACCAACACCTGTTGTGACATGTCACAGGGCTTGACACAGCCACCTATCACATGTACATAGTTACCTATATATACTGGGAAAACCCCAGAGAAATGGATCATCACTTTGTGCTGAGAGCCTATTCCTTCCACAACACCATCAACCAGCTCTTTTACTAGTTATCAGCCTTGTTATACCTGTTATTCCATATTATCAACCAAACAACCATTACCACAACAATTACCCCAGCTTTCCAATCAGTTCTTGCCTGTTTCCGACGCCACAAGACCTCTGCAAAGCTTGAAGAGGACCCCTCTGCCCGGATTTTGGCCTTAGAAAGTGAAATTCCCTGTGGTACTTCTTTCTCTGTCATTTCTGGGCATACTCCTTTATAAAGGACCAGATAATTAGAAGTACCCCTGTTTCATCAGGTTCTAATTCAAAGAGGGCACAATAAACACCCCTGTAACTCAGGCCCCTCTGTAATCAAAAGATTTGCTTTTCTCTTCTATTAAATCATCCCATTTCACCGTGAAACCCACATGTGAATCCACCTGTTTTATATTTGCACCTAGTGTAGCTAGAAGAACACTTGTTCTTGGCATCACTGAGGCTGATACATTGTCACAATGTTATTTTCCAAAGTTGGATCATCAACACGTCACCTGGTAACATCCTGAAGGAGATTGACTCCAGCCCCCCCAGAGTTTCCATCATATAAGTGATTGCTATGTGTGTTTCGTTCATCCTCCAAAATCATATTGTGGAGGATGATACAATTCTTCATCACTAGATGAAGCTTTTCAACACTCCACATCAGTGCTGTTTGTTCCACAATTGCAAATCTTGCCTGGAGAAATCCAAACGCGTGTTCCACATCCTTGCACGCAGCTTCCTGCATCTTTGCAAAATGCTGGAGAGGAAGTCAGTACAAAATGTGATGAAAGCTATCAGAATGACAATTCATACCTTCCTTTCTAGCCCTTGTGGCTGTGAAATCCTCTTGACTAAGGTTGAGTAATCAGGATAAATACCATTGGCAAGATAATATTCTTGATGGTACTGATTCCCATTTATTGTGTATTCACATTTTGGCGCAACTCCACTCATCATATTGGTAAAAACTGGTAAAGCATCCAAAACTGAGATGTGTTTGGCCAATCCTGGCATGCCAAATCCATAGGTCATATGAGGCAACGGCCTCAAGTACAATAGTTGGCACCTAAAATCAAATCAATCTCACTCCCATCATTAAAAGACCAATCAAGCATTGAGAAACATATGAGAAGACATAATTTTTCCTTGCCCTGATACACCCCACGCCAAGTGGTGAGACAGTTTTTCCATTCCCAGTGCATACAATCAATTGATCCTAGCATTCCAGGGAATCCACGCTCCTTCCCAATCTCCAATAACCTCTTAACATCATGTGCTCTTGGAGATTGAAGATATTGGGTGCTGTAGAGGTTGATGATTGCATGACAGAATTGATACAAGCTTTTGGGCGTGACTGATTGACTGTAATATAAAATGATGATGGGGAACAACTTTTGGTGTGGAAAAAGGGCTCTATCCCAGTTTATTAAAGCCACACTTTTACCAAAACTGGAGGACTTCCCGTCGGTCTGGAAACCCCTTCCAGATTCAAATCTGGAATTCCAGATTTCAGATTTTCAAAAATTTCCAGATGCCCTGTTCCGTGGCTTGCATGCTCACCCCTAAATCCAATTTTGCAACTCACCTCCACCTTGCCTACCTCCTGCACCCCGTTGCCTCCTTTCAACAATCCATTCAACCTCTTGCTTGTATCAAATGGATCTCTTCTTTTGGCCTCGCACATCAACATCAAGCAGAAGGCAGCAATTCATTTGACGGGGGGGACTGTACAACGGTTTGCGCAAATGGCCACCCGAAGCTGCCGCGAGGATGACGATGCTGTGGCTTTGATTGTTGCCCTAGCTACCATGAGTGGACCGTTACGGCAGATGAGGACGTACCTGACCCGCGGCAACCTACTGGGCAATCCGCTGGCAGACAGCCCATGGGCTTACCTGTGGAGTGCCCAAAACAATCAAGCATTCATCACCACTATGGGTGTGGATGTCCATACGTTCAAAACTATCCTCACGCCCTTCGAAAAACTCTGGAATTCCAAAACAATCCCTCGAGGAGATGTGAACCCACAGGGTGAGCCACAACTGGCCAGGAGATTGCTGGACGCCGCCGGGTGTCTTGGTTTAGTTTTGCACTGGTTGTGCTCAACAATGCCATGCTACTCGCTGCAGCAGCTGTTTGCAATAGCCCTGGCCGTTTGTTTGCAATATCTGGACACTGGTCTCCGACATCTTTTAACTGCACTAAAAGACTTCAAACCCGCAAGGATTTTGTGGCCGTCTACGGAGCATGCGATTCAACCCTACAGTGATGCGATCGAGAAGAAGTTTCCTTGTCTGAAACGCTGTTTTGTTTTCATGGATGGGGTGAACCTACCAGTTTGAGTTTCCTCCGACAAGGAGTAAGCCTGTTTTACAGCTTTTGTGCCTCAAGGATTTTTCACATGACTGATGTGTTGTTTTTATCAGTGTGCAGAATGCTTACTACAATGGGTGGACTTGTTCCCACTACTGCAGTTGCATCCTGACATTTGCTCCGGACGGGACAATCATCTATTTGATACTCAATGCACCTGGATCTTGGCATGACGCAGCAATAGCGGCACCTTTGTACAACCAGCTCGTGTACAACACCCCACAAGGCTATCGGATCCTCAGCGATACCGCATTTCCGCGGAAGGCTGAACACATGGACCAGCGAATCCTTGCCCCTGTCAAACGTGGGGATCGATTGCCTGAAACACCTTGCTTGTATTTGCTCCTGAAGGTTTTGAACGATCAGGTTGTCTCTGCCCAACAAGCAGCCGAGTGGTGCATGCATTCAATTTAGGGCTCATTTGCGCGCTTGAAGCTTCCCCTGCCGGCTGATGATCATCAATACCGCTTCAACGTGTTGCAGGCAGTCTGTTGACTCCATCAAATCCAATGTAGATTGGTTGGTATTAACCAAGCTCAATCAGTCTATCACACTGTCTGGGATGAACAGCATACCTTATCCCGTGAGTTCCATTGGATGCTGTTCTCAGACATTGAGAAACAGTGTCATGTTAGTCGTTACTACAATGGATGGTTGTAAATAAAATCTTTTTGTCTTCTCATTCTATTGATTATTGAAATTCAGTCAATCACATTGCTAGAGGGAAGGAGTGTAGATAAGAAAAAAATTGATTGAGATTGATTGAGTGTGTGAGACAAATGGGGAAAAAGGGACATGCATAAAACATTGCTCAAGTGTGTGTGATAAAAGGGGAAAAAAGTTTCAAAAAAACTCCAATTGAATCTACAACACTTGCAACTCCAGAATAGTAGCGACTTGAGTCAGGTTCATCCTCTGGCCCGTGAGGCCCTCTTGTGCTTCTGGAACTTGCACCCTTGCCTCCACCGTATCCACCACCACCAAAGGCTGAGCTCATATTACCCCCCCCTCTTGAGCCAATGTTCATATCCATTCGCAGCATCATAAGCTCCAACTTCATCCGGAGATTGGAATTTGCAACCGATTGATGTGTGACCTCTCTTTGTGCTTGAGCGAGTTCCCTCTGTGCGTCTAAGAGCTGCCCCTCCAGGTCCCTCTTTGTCTCAGAAATCTTTGTCTCATGCTGCTTTTTGAGCTCGGATACCTCTTTCGCATGGTCCTTGTCATTGTCTGACATTTCCTTCTTCAAACAAGTATTTTTGTCCTGGGCACGTGTCAGCTGCAAGTTCAATCCATCACGTAATTGCGTGACCTCTTCCTCAAGGCGATTGATGTTCAAGTGAGCCTCTTGAAGTTGTAAGGAGTACAGCTGAGCGATGTTGAAATCGCGCTCCCTCTGGTCTCGCAAGGTGGGATCCATGTAACCTGATATCGCTTCTTGAAGGGGGTTTGGTCGCTGATGCTTTGAAGGACAGCCCAAGCTTGGTGGGGGGTCACGAGTGCGCGGTTGTTGAGAGGAAGAGGTTGATGATGCATGATTAGACCGAGATGTGAGAGGAGTTGGCACTTGCATTGTTGAACGTTGAACATTGGCGCCGTCTGAGGTCGTAGTGCCACTCAAGCAATGAGTGTTCTGGCAAGCAGAAGTTGACGGGTTGTTGCTCCACCCTGAGTCTAGAGCACAAGAGGAATCTTCCCTAAAAGTTGATTGCTCTGAGTTCTGTTGAGCGCCTGCACGTTGTTGGGCCGCAGAATGTTGTTCAGTTGGCGATTGTTGTTGGGTATCTCCACGCTGGGTGTCTGTCCACCCAGAAAGCATCTGTGAGTCCTTGTGCGCCGGAATCTCGTCCTTGTCCATTTCATCCAAAGAGACATTGGCACCCACTCCGTTTCTACAAAGTCACAGATCAATATAAGTTGCATTATGTGGCCAGTTGACAAAGAAGAAGCTCACTGATTGTCATTGCTTTCATATTCATCTTTGTCCATGCAGGCATGGGAAGCTGCTCACTCTCGAATTTGCTGTTCCACCTCTTTTGCATCACAGATATATTCTGCAATATGAGGATTGCCTGTGGGTTTTTTGACACACCAAAGGGTTTTGAATTTCATCTTCAGCGGATCAGACTCTCGCAGCTGGCGGCCGTTTTCCCTTGCGTATACATTATAGATATCCTGTACTTTGGACCACTCTTGACTTCCAAGAGGCAGTACCTGCTTGACAGCCGCAATCAGTGCCTCACAGTCAGAAATACTGTAACCCTGGCAGCCTGGAGTGCAACAACCGGACCCTTGTTTGGTTTGAGATTGAGAAGCACGGCCTTGTCCAGTCTGTTTCCTTTGAGAAGGGGTTGTTTGTTGATTGGTTTCGGCATTTGATTGATTTGTTGAAGCCATTTCAGGAGATGGTGCCATTGTGGTAAATTGGGATATCGGGTTGGTTGCTGCTTTAAAGATGTTTTGATGGTGCAATGCTGAGCAAGGATCCATCCAGATATGGTGGCAATGGATGTCAGCTTGCTACTATGTCAGAGACAACCTGACAAAAGTAACATAAAAAGAGACATTATTACCACAGTATTAAGACCCATTAAATATGACTAATAATGTATAAAAACTTAGTTTACTTATTTTTATTCTATAAACTTAGCAAGTCCTAGCACCATAAAAATAAGTAATAAATTAAAATAAAAAACTACTTTTTACAAAAAAACTGAATAACTTTTTAAACCTTGAGGATAACTTAGAATATTATATCATATTCTGAATCCTCATGCAAATTAATGTAGGGTCCCTCACTGGAAGTACCCCTGAATTCCTACTCCTTCACCTTGAACCAATTACCCGTAAGAATTGGCCACACTTATGTGTCACAGATGACATTACACACGTATGCACTTGTTATATATATACATACCATATGTGAAATGACCAATTATGGACTTATAATTGAGGTGTTGTGTATAGTTTAGAAGTTAGGCCCAATTGGGGTTTAATCCTCCAACCCCGCGCGTGGATTATATAATCCAATTGGAAATTGGCCAAATGCGTGGAAATAGCTAATCCCCTAGTTACCACACGTGTACAGGTGTAACTAGGGTACTAGTAGATTCTACGTGGTTTATTTACAAGGTTTCATTAATAAAAACCTTGAATACCTAAGAGTAACATAGCCAGCGTGGCCTTTGATGATTGGCCATAGCCATTTGTGGCCCATTTGCGTCATTTGTGGCCCATTTCAGATACAAATACACGTCAGTGTTGCTATGTACCTTAGTTACAATGACCAAATAGGTTATTAAGGTCATTATGAACACTTGTGACGCTGAAATAATGATCAGCAGTGCCATTGGGATGAGCCTTGTTAGTGCCAATCTCCCAAATTGGCCACATTACGCTGAAAACCAGTTACTACACGCACACAGGCAGAAAGGTCCTCCACTATGAGTGAAATTAGTATATATAGAGCCCTCTTTCCACGCCAAAAGTGGTTCATCATCATCAATTATTATTACAGTCAATCAGTTACGCCGTGTCCTGTCCTTATTTCAGTTACTCTGCCCTGTTTTGCCTGTTTTATCCGTGGTGTTCTCTTTAAATCAACCAACCTACGTGACCAGCTCCTGCGCAGAAACCATCCAATCTACCCAGCAGCTCTACTTCACCCCCCTACGTGGCTTTTTGGCTTAAAAGAAGCAATAGTGAGTACTTCTTTTATCCTTCTGTCCCCATTCTGGTTCCTTAATTGGAAAAGCACTTTGGTACCACCTTCTGTTACGCAGAAACCCATTGTTTGCTTAATCAGATACCACCCTGCTTAGCAGATCTCTGATTTAGAGGGCACCTACAAACACCCCTGCGCCAGCAGGCCCCTCTATAAAAAAGAATTATATTCTTTTTATTTCTTTCTTTACTACTTTTCTACGTGAAAATACCCCACTCTACCCATCATTTGCACTCTTATCACCTTGTGTAGCTAAAAGGTACTAGCCCTTGGCATCACAGAGGCTGACAATGGAAACCCTACCGTATTTTTGGAAGACGGGTTCCCCCGTTTACCCACCGGAAATCTGGAAAAAAAGCCCCCAGATTTGAATCTGGAAGGGGTTTCCAGACCGACGGGAAGTCCTCCACTGGGATTGTGGGTTTGGCCTCTGCCTTTTTAATTTGGAACAGGGGGACGCCGTTAGGCAGTCTGACCGGTTTGGATTGGGCCCCGTGAGCCAAAGACTCAACGGGAGGTCACCTGAGACTGCTCCCTCCATGCTCAAGCTACGGATGATGGGAGCAGCCTAGCTCTAACCCAAATGATTAGATGGGACCTTTTATGGCCAATGACACTTCATCTGGTCATTGAAAGCCAAGGAGTTGGGCTCGCTGATGACGCCTTCTTGGCGAGGGTCGTACAAAGACACGGCAACGGTGGCAGCTGAGTTAGCACCCTTTGGCGTAAGCAGAGCAACTGTTGACTTGTATGTCTCAGACTCAAGACCTTTCACCGATTGCTTCTTCTCACATTGCTCAGCGGTATGAGGCTTTTTTTTCCATAGCCTCACCGTTTCTTTGCCCAGCTTACCCTGCATATACTCCCTTGCAGTCAGGCCGAACTCAAATGTCTGTCCGCGTAACAACAACTGCATTTCATGCGACGGTACAGAGACTTTTACCTGACGACCGCTCAACTTGGATTACTGCTCTCAACCAGGCTAGGCAAAGTGTTTTCACCCGGTGTTGGGCCTGACCGCTCAAACAGCTACTCGGCTTTGCCCTTGCTGACGTCACCAGAAGGTTCCTCATCTGGCCCGCCTCCATGATCTGGCCCTCCAACCTTGTTTTCTGCACTCTCCTGAACACCATCCATGCCGAGGAGGATGACGGTGTGAGAACTCCTTTTGGGATGGGTTGGCAGTCCTGTGAGGGGGAAATAACTGAGATAATATTTCAACTATATATGAACTATTATGACTGTTACGGGTGGTTTGAAAGACCTGCCCCTCTAATATAATACGTAAGAGCTAACACAAACAAAATTATTTATTTGATGTGGCTAACTAATGATAGAGGAAAACTGATATGTAGTAGTCTTGTATCAGGCTTAGATCAACTTTCTTCTTCAGCAATATCACCTTTAGTGTGCGTGGATCTTTGATATGATGTAGTGGATGAGATAAGATAAGTAAGAATGGGATAGAGTGGAAGTGATCAAGAATAGACTATGAGTTGAATGATAAGAGCTGATGAAATCTTTTTGTCTTTTGTAGTTTTGTGAAACACCGCCAAAGGGGTTGTATCGGTTACAACCCCCCGCGGCTAGATCGGTGGCGGCAACCGATGTAACATCGGTCTACCAGACCGATGTTACATCGGCGGGTCCCACCGATACATTATGCCTTTGTTCTAATGTATCGGTGGGCCTGGCCGACATAAAATCGGTCTGGGCGACCGATGTAACATCGGTCGCCTCTGGCCGACGTTACCGCGGGGGGTTGTAACCGATACAACCCCTTTTGCAGTGAAAGAGGTGATGATGATAAGGTCTTGTGAAAAGAGTAAGTGAAATGTTTTATGTCCTTTTATGTTTTCTGTGAATGACTATCAATGAAAATAATGAAAAGTGGACTATTCAGGATATTTTATGCCCCACTCTCTTAGCCTTTAAGATATAATACCCTTAAGGTATGAAAGCTTCTCAGGCTTCCCCGATTTAGATCACACTTACTTATCTTGAGAAAGATGTAAGTGTTTTACCTTTCTGGCCTTCTTCTGTTGTGTGATGGATGTGTTTGAGTGGTTGTGAATGTGAGTGCTTGCTGGTTGGGTGTGTGTAGGTGATCCCCTGATGAGGTGGGTATCTGTGGCTGGATGATTCTGATGAGGGGGAAGAGGCCCTCCTTTTATATTGAATAGTGAGGTATTTTTTCTGGTGTGAAAATCCTTTGAGGCATTTTTGCTGGTGAGGATCTGAGCCATGTCTTCTGATTGGTCAGAACCTGATGTCTGAATCCTACGTGATGATTGGTCAGAGCTGAGCCGTGCGTCCTTATTGGTCAGAACTTGATTACTGAATTCTTCTAGAGTTTTCCTGTCTGAACCGTGATCTCTGATTGGTCAGAACTTGATGAGCTAATTCTTCCTGAGACTTCTGGCTGAACCATGCATCCTGATTGGCCAGACTTCTATTTCTGAATCCTACGTGTTGATTGGTCAGAACTTGATGGCTGAACCGTACGTGATGATTGGTAAGAGTTGATTATGTAAGACTATGGACTAAAACTATGGATTAAGCTATGACTATGTGATTTTCCCTGTGCTATGTACTTATAAAACTATGTATAACAACTATGTATATATATTTATGGATTAAGTGGGACTAGCCCGGAGGTTTGATCAGTGAGTGACTATGGTTTAAGTACCAGTGAGAGTGGAAATATGTAGTGAAATGTCTAGATCTGTGACATCTCTGATGGGATAATTGATCCTGGTGTCATATTTGATACTTGAAACCTAAATAGCACACCACAACGGCTCTGATGGAAGCTTGACTCGCTTCAGGTTCTTCATGTATGTCGCCATCGGCTCGTTTGTCTGGTATTGGGTTCCTGGTCAGTCAATCCATCCATCCATCCATCTCCCAGATTTGCATTCCGGTTCGCACACAAGAGAGACTCCTAATATCTTTCTTTCTTTCTCCTCAGGGTACCTGTTTACTGCACTTTCCACCTTTTCCTGGGTTTGTTGGTTAGCACCACTGTGAGAATTGCAAGAACTAGAAGTTTACATTGTCAGATCAAAGAGTACATGAATGAGAGATGTGAAATGAAACAAGTTATGATGCATGAAGCATACCTAGAAGCAGAGCGGACAAGATAGAAGGATAAGGTGCGAGGTAGGTCGGAATAAAAGGTTTAAGAGAGATAAAGTTAAGACGAGTGGTTTGTGACACGCTGACGAGAGAAAGGAAATATAGAAAGGAGGAGTATGAGAATAACAGGAGCGTCGGCACGAGGTCTTCGACGATCTTGAGTGAATGAGAATGGAGAGCTACAATATGATTGTGCGAGTGAGTATTGTAGAAAAGGGGAATAAGAGAGTATGAAGGTGACCCAAGTGTGAGTTTGAAGGATTTAGCTGGTTGCTGAATGCGAGCAAGGAAGATAATCTATCAAAGTGTGCGTGAGGAGAGAGGGCAGAGTTCAGGATGAGGCCAGCTTCTTTATACCAGAGTATAGAGGTATTCTGCTTACCTGGTGAGACCGTAGCGTCACTAGGAACACGGGCCCTTAAGGGTTCAGTGTTCCGCGGTATTCTGGTCTGGACCGGCTTGAGTAATTGCGTCCGCAATAAAAGCATCATCTAAGTGAATGGTAGTGCGGGTATAAAGCAACGTCAGCCTTGACTGGTATCCACAGGGTACCAGCTTCCTGGTTTGGTCGCATAGACAAGAACTTACAGTTTAGATCAGTTGGTGGATCCATGCTCACATCCTGACAGGCTCCCATGCTTTGAGCCGTTGGGTGAGAAGCACAAAATGTCAAGAGGCTGGAGGTGTAGGATTGAAGTGACCAAACAATGTTGCTTTTACCGACGGGCTTAGTGAGAAAATTGGAGGGATTGTTGAAAGACAAGAAATACTTGAGGCTGATGGTTTTGTTCTTGAGGAGATCCTAAATGAAGTGGAGCCGCAAATCCATATACTTGGTGCGGAACCCATTTTGACTAACTTGGCTGCAAGCCAAATCAATCGCTCCTTGATTGTCAATCTGGACAACCGCTGACGTGATTGAGTTGTCTGGAAAAATCTCTTGACAGAGATTGATAAGCCAAGAGGCTTCTTTACCAGCATCGGAGAGTGCCTTGTACTCTGCCTCAGTGGAGGACAGAGAGACGGTACACTGCTTAGTTGACTTCCATGAGATGATGTGGTTTCTTAAGAGAGAAATGTAACCGGTGTGAGAACGGCGCGTATCAGGGCAATTCCCCCAATTGGTGTTGACGGCAATGATCAGGGGAGACAAACTGTTTTTGCAGAAGAGAAGACCCCAAGCTTTGGTGTGGTGAAGGTAACGGAAGACTTGTACGGCAGCGCA
Source organism: Puccinia coronata f. sp. avenae (assembly GCA_002873125.1). Classification (NCBI taxonomy): domain Eukaryota; kingdom Fungi; phylum Basidiomycota; class Pucciniomycetes; order Pucciniales; family Pucciniaceae; genus Puccinia; species Puccinia coronata. The sequence continues at coordinate 36,740 of PGCI01000317.1, read as the reverse complement.
ATAGTGGTTGATCCCAGGATGTTCAAGAAACTGAGACAACTTGGTGACAGAGTACGAGATGTCCGTTCGAGTTAAAACACTGAGGTAGTTCAACAAGCCAATAAGCGCTCTGTAATTGACCCCAAGTGCAGCGAACTGAGAGACTTCATTCGCCGTGGCCTTTTGTATGTGAGACTTAGGATTGAGAGGACAGGTAGACGGAGGGAAGTGGCTGAAGTTGAATTCTGCTAACTTGCGCTTGATGTACTGATCCTGGTGGAGGATGAGACCATCCGTGACTCGGTTGAGTTTCATTCCCAGGAGGAATGAGGCCTCCCCCATATACTTGATTTGAAACTCAAGTGTCATTTGCTTGACGAAGACATTGGGGGCTTTGCTGAAGATGATGAGATCATCAACATGAGCAAAGATCCAGGTGCGATCAGCAGCTCGCCAGAAAATGCAAGGGTCAGCAACGGAAATGGTGAAACTGATCTTGACGAGGAATGTGCTGAGCCAATTGTACCACGCAAGCAATGCCTGCTTGAGCCCGTAGATTGCTTTGTTGAGCTCAAGGTAGACGTTGGCGCCGGTGAGGTACCCAGCCGGAGGAGTCAAGTAGACCTTTTCATCCAGATCTCAGGTCAAGAAGGCCGATTTGACGTCAAGTTGGTGAATTAAGAGATTGTTGACAACAGCAAAGGAAATTAGAAGGCAAAGGGACGAGGGTTTACCGGTGGGGGCATATTTAAGGTCGAAGTTTAAGCCGTGAGTTTGGCGGAAGCCCTGAGCACAGATGCGTGCTTTTTACTTGATGACCTCGTTGTTGGCACCGAGTTTCTTTTTGTACGCCCAGGTTGAAAGAATGGTGACAACATTGGGGCGCGCAGGGATCTTGTTCCTGACCTTATGAGCCTTCATGTTATCAATTTCTCTTTTCTCCGCGTTTGCTCACTCAATCTTGTCATGACTAGCCATTGCTTGAGGATGATTCTTTGGCTCCACCGTGTGGGTGTTGAAGGCGACAGCCGGTTGTTGACGGTATCGGAGGATGTTGGCCGAGTTGATAGACCCATCTACAAGTGTGGAGTGTTGCGGGCCATGAATGATGAGGCGTCTCCGCGGCACATCAGGAGTTTCCCCTTGGTTGTCCTCCGACTGATCTTCTTCCTCGCCATTCTCAACAGTCTCATTTTTGGTATTGGCGGTATGATCATCATTGACTTCCATAGCTTCATTATCAAACAAGGAACCATCTTCATCCTGAAACGAGGTGGCGTCTTCTTCCTGAAACGGGAATAAAGGTTCACTGTCAAAGTCTGGCATCGCAGAGTGAGGGAAATGATTGACGCTGGGATTGAGTGCGGATAACGAAGGAAACACAGATTCATCAAAGTAAGCATGACAAGTTTCAATAACGTTGCGGTCCTGGAGTTGGATGACCCTGTAAGCTGAGTAGTCATTGCTGTAGCCTATGACAATCCCATCCCACGAGACTGAATCAAACTTGGTCGACCGGAGATGGTTGGGCTTGATCATCCAGGTTTTACACCCGAACGGGCGAAAGACTTCGTAGTTTGGTTTCTTGCCAAACATGAGTTGGATAGGCAAGACCTTGTTGCGGCGAGCCGAAGGAAGACAGTTGGTAACTGACATGGCCGTCCAAACGGCCTTGCCCCACCATTCCTTAGTGAGATTTGACTGGGAAAGCATGCATCTTGCCATGTTAATGATGGTTTTATTTGCCCTCTCTGCCATTCCGTTGTGTTGAGGGGTGTATGGCGGAGAGATGTTATGCTGTATGCCAGAGGACTCCAGAGATTCAGCAAAGGCCTTGTTGACAAACTCCCCGCCACCATCAGTGATCAGTTTCTTGATTAGGTGTCTGGTTTGTCTCTCAAAGAATTTCTTGAAGCTGAGGAATGCCAACATGGCATCCGATTTCTGCTTGAGGAGCGTGACCAAGATGTATCCCGTGTACTGATCAATGAGAGTGAGGAAGTAGCGTTTGCCGGAGTTTGTGGAGGGAGTGATTGGCCCAACTATGTCACCATGGATGACTTGGAGAGGGGCACACGCTCGATTGAAGTGACCACGGAACAGGAGGCGAGAAAGCTTCCCTTTCATACATGGGTCGCAGCTGCCCACTGCCTCCAGCTTTTCTTCAGGAACAGCCAGCTTGATGCGCGCAATGCCTGCATGGCCTAGGCTGCTGTGCCACGTTTTGAAGGGTGTGGTTGGCGAGGAATGAGTGTTCAGGGATATAGCCGCAAACAAGGCGGTTACAGGGCCAATGCTAGAAATAACCTCAAGGACACCATTGCTCATGGAGCAGGTGAATCGCGAGAGATGGTCGATGTTGACAACATGGTTGGCGCCGACTTTCTCAATTAGCACCGAGTCCTTCATGAGCTTGCCAATTGAGATGAGGTTTTGCGTGAGCCCAGGGACAAATAGGGCCTCTTGAAGGAGAACGACTTTTCCGGAGTCTTGAATGACAGCGGCGGTGCCAATTTGTTTGGCAAAGAGATCCTCAGAGCCTCGTCCTGTGCTGATGGTGATGTGACACGGAGAGGAGTCCAAGAGGAACTTCACGTCATTAGACATATGATGTGACGCCCCCATGTCCAGGACTGGTTTGAGATCCACCATGTGTGTTGACAATGACTGTACAACGGTGTAGTTGGCAAAGGCGGGTTTCTCATACTCAGAGGTCTGATCAGAGATCCTGGTGGTGAGGCTGGCGCTAGGACCGTGTGTATTGACCAATCTATTGTTGAATCTTCGGACGGGACGTTGATCCGGGTGTAGTGCCTAACACTTTGACTCAGGGTGAGCTGCGTTGGGGTTGTGGACGCCATTCTTACAGGTGACGGGTCGAGTCCTACCCTGGATGCTGAGCGCCATGATTGATTTCTCCATATGGTTGTCCTTGTGGATATAATCATCATGGTTGGAGAGGTCCTTGAGTTTCTCCAACAGGAGCTCCAAGCTTCCCATCAACGAGTTGTTCATGATTAAGGAGTTGGTGAGACCACCACGCTTCGCAGATAACTTGGCGATGATTGCACCGCAGATCGCTCCTTCACCCTGGACGTGACTGATGGCATCAAACTGAGCTAGGCAGGACTCAACCTGATCAACGAATGTTGCCATATTCCCGTCAAAGCAAAGATTTTGCCATCTGGTGAGTGCTCTGGTGACATTGTGGGCCGTGCTGGTACCGTAAACGCGTTTGATTTTGGACCAGATCTACGGAAGCCCAGGTACGACACCATCGTACCATGCCCATTTCCCAATTCCGGAAAACCTATCTCCCAATTCCGAAAGACGAATTTCACTTGGTCCTGTATGAAACCCCCAGGTTCAAACAGGACCTGGCCCCATAAGTCAAAATATGTAGCCAGAATTCCCTGGACATAACATTAAACCCCCAACACTGACGTTGGTGGCTTGCTTGGCCCTTCTGGACCAATAACCATCAGGTAAAAAGTGTTTCTGAATACATATTGGGAGAGCCGTACTAGATACCAAAAGGGTTCACAAACAATTCATCATGAAGGGTCCACCTCCCTGCATAGCAATGACAAAGAATGGCCTTTGCCGAGGTGGTTTGCTTTGTCATAAAATGACCCTGCTTCTGTCAAGCGCCACCTAGATTCCACCGTCCCTCACACATCATTACTTCCTCCTCATAACAGAACTTGACATATCATTCCTGTGAACTCCGAGTATGCCAGTTTGTCTCAAGTGCAAGAGCTGGTCTAACCGCCCTCTTGTTGGTGATGTTTGTTTTGACTGCCTTTGATTCCTAGGCGTCAATGTCAAAAAAATGAACCATCTATTTTCTGCACCCTCATTAACCCCCTCAACATCTTTAAAGGATATTCCACCACCAAACCAAAACAACTGCAATACATTTGTGACTGTTCCTTCCCAACGTCAGTCCTTGCTCACTTCCCAATCTGGAACAACAAGCTTGAATGTCCTCAAACCTGCATTGCACAGTCAACCACGCCCAACAAACTTGAAAACGCAAGAAATAGCCCCCAATAATGATTCTGGAACCTTAGCACACTTCTGCCGGATCACCAAGGAAAAGCGAGTGAAGCCTTCCAACTACGGCCCCAGTTCCAAGAGGGCAAAAACTGGATCAAGCAGCACAACTTCCAAGCCTCAAGACACGAGTTCAATCAAACACCAAGACTTTGGTTTCTTGCTTTATGAATCAGGTATACTGTTGAAGAATACTGGCATTCATCGTATCAAACTAGCTTATGACATTAACAATGCTAACCTCTACAATGAACTTTGTACCAGCCTATGGACAATGTTTTCCCCCCAAATTATTAAGAAAACTCACATCAAATCACTTCCTCCCAACCCAGAAGAATATCTTAGCCTCAGTGATGGTGAATCACGTCTTCCACACTGCCGGCATTAACCGGTCAAACACGGCAGTTCGAGCGGTGCTCGAACAGCCGTGTTCGACCGGTGGTCGGACAGGCACTGTCCGACCGAAGCACCTGCCGGCGGGTCGGACAGGCCTGTCCAATCAGTTCCTGGGACCGGTTGCACAGGACCAGCTGGGACCGGTCGGACAAATCTGTCCGACCAGTTGGCTCTCGCTTCGGTCGGACAGTGTCCGTCCGACCACCGGTCGAACACGGCTGTTCGAGCACTGCTCGAGCAGCCGTGTTCGACCGGTTAATGCCGGCAGTGCCAGATCAAGAAACCCTTCTAGGCGTCCTGAATTAAGGAAGCAAAGGGGAAAAAGGTTGCACACATCAACTTGACGTATGACCACCCTTTTGATGAAGAAGATTCCATTTCCAATCCCAACTCACCTTCCCCCAAAAGATACGCTACTCGTGCATCCATCACCACATCCAATTCATCCCGCAGAGCAGCAGGAACGAGTAAAAAGTCTAGCACAGCAACCACATGGGCTCTTGGACCATTGGCCGGTATGCAAGCTCTTTTTCTAGAAGTACTCCAATCACTAAAACTAATTGAACAAATTGTTAGGAACTATGATTGGTCGGGGGCATGAGAGTCTTGCTAAAAGGATGGAAGTGTTAAGCAAGCCAATCCCGTTTATATTGGATATCAACTGACAGCTATTTCTATGAGATGTTGGTCCAAAATGGCCCAAATCACTATGAATGTGCTGATAGAACAGTTTAAAGGACTATTACTAGTCCTACCCCAATAGAATAATGGGTTAGTTCTGCACTCCTGTTACGCCAAAAGTTGATATACAACAGTTTGGGTAGGAGAACAACTATAAATAGTTGTTAATTTGAAGCTATAAAGCAACAAAAAGGATAATAGTAGGAAAGCACGTGACAGAATGGCTGCAGGCAGAGGTGGTGGTCTTTCAGCTACTATTTTTAAGGAGGATTTAGGCGCAGTAATTGGGGATAATAATGCAAGCTAAAAGCTCCAGTGGGAAAGGATTTAGATAGAGGAACACTACTCTAAAAGTAGGAGGAGAATACTCACTTATACTGAGTTTATGACCAAGTATGTGGGTGAATAGGCTGAGGAATCCATCTTTGGGCGTCAGAAGCCTTCCTTTTAAGGCCTAGAGGTCCCTTTGGGCGCCATAAGGAGCCTCTGGGAGTTTAAACATGCCAGGGAATGAGCACAAACTTCTACGTGAAGATTTGTGGCCAATTCTTGGGATGTGAAAATTTATTATCCTGTCCCCATGGCATCATGAGTATGTTTATGAACCATTTACTCATGAAGCCACACTAATAAGGATAATGAATTAAAAGAATTACCCACACTTCTGTGGGAAGGGTTATTTCATTTCTACTACTTGGGAATTTCTATAAATAGTACATTCCTGGTAGAAATAAATTCTCAGCCTGGGAATAAAAGGTTTTATATTGTCTTACAACCTTGTTTATTCTTTCTCAGCGCCTAAATATGCTTGTAATTAATATTAGCATATTTGGTTTATTTATTTTTAAGTATTTTTATCTTTTGGTACTTTGAGAATAAACAAAGTACCAGAAGGAGTAATAATTAAGGGGTACTCTCAGTGGGTAAGCCTACATAATTTTACATGAAAATTTCATTTCTGAAATAATATATTAATATTTATAATTATTGAAGAAGTTATTCATGTATTAAAGTAAAAATAGCAGTCCTTTGGATACCTGAAGTATCTCTAGGGCTGACATCAACCCAGATGGTTGGATACATGCACAGCGCCTTGTTCTCTCCAACACCAACTCCCGTGAAGCTTTGACCGAGCCCATCATCATCAAAGTCAATAAAGACGACATTGTAGGCAAGGGGGGAATGCGAACCACATATTCAGCTCAAGTAAAATCAACTCAAGACGGAGTGGATATTATTACTGATTATGTTGCAAAGGTAATAGAAAATCTGCAATTTCAAGATTTGAAGCTTCATGCCACTGATGCAAGAATTTATGAAGCATGCTCGGTCCAACTTCATGAGTTTAAGTCAGTAATCAATGCCTGCCGAAGAGTCCCAAGTGCTATCAAATCCAAAGCAAGAGACCTTGAGGTGTGTGTTTTTAATCTTTTGTAATTGTATCAGGTACTGATGAAATTACAACCCCTCTCAAGATCATTCGGCATTCTGTTGTTCTCCTTGGAAACGTTATTTTTCCCAGCCAGATTTACTTTTTTGAGAAACGTTTAACTGGGACCTATGTAAAATATTCAAGCAACACCAATTTTAATGTACCAAACAACCAACGAGGAATTGAGCCAACCATTTTGCAACTCATGAACACATTTACGCATTGGACCTATGATACATCAGAAGGACAACGAATAGTTGGCGACTTACAGGGAGTGGGTCCTCTCATTACAGACCCTCAGATGATTGACATGGATCCCGAGTAAGCTCCAAACATTCTGCCTTCCACAAATAACCTTTAACTGATAATTTCCTTCCAGCCTCTGGACAAATGGTAACAACTCACATATTGGAATACAATCATTTGTCCGGGATCACATATGCAACCACATTTGCAAAGCAATTCCGCTTCCTGAGGTTGGCAGTTCCGAGTGGGAGAATGAAGCAACTCCGCAACCAATGAATCATGGCTCCTCATCATCCCTCAGGCGTGGCCGCCAAAATCAATCTGTGAATGTTCATCGTGGCTCATTATCAAACATACTCCACGTGTCTGATGATGACGGGACACTTCCTAACCCAGAAGATTTCTTTCGGACTCAAGCTTCTTCCACAAGCCTCCTAAACACTACTAATTAGTATTTCATCTAAAATCACTCTCTACTCATCAAATTTTCTTTTCCCACCAAACTTTTTTACTGTTCTTTAATCATGAAGTGCCTTTGTGCACATTTGTCTTCACTGCTCTTCAATAATTACTCTCCTTTGCGCCCAGTCTTCTAAATCACTTGTTAATCATGAATTGAGTTTTCCAGGAGCTTTTTGACGATTGTCTTTTCATTTCTCAATTTATACCTTTACTTGAATCGTGTTACAACTAAAACCCCAAAAAAATTATAAAAATGAAAACCCAAAAAAAAATTGAAAAAAACAAAAACCCAAAAAAATTTAAAAATGAAATCAATAAGGTCATAACCAACAGACTGATAAATTCCACAGTGCGAAATAAATAGTGAAAGTGATCACCATAATAATTTTCAGGTTTATCATAATAACCTTTTTGATCCCTGTCACAGGCATTAGCTAGTCGGAGATTGATTTGGCAGGACATGCCCAAGCAAGTGAAACAAGAGCTATGAGTTGAAGGCATTGTGCAATGCTTATATCTATTTACCTGCCAAATCATCTTTACAATTCCGTGTTGATGATCAAAATTTATACCAAATTTATGATCTGGGAATACGAAGGGGCCGGATGATAAGTCGTAACCAGAAGAGGAAGAAGCTAGAGTCCCATCAGCAGAAAAGGTGGGAAGAAACATAGCAAATGCAAATTGTGAAATGTCTTCTTCATCGACATGGGGAGGATTATAAAAGCCGTTGGTGGTGAAAACTAAGTGTGGGGAGCAGTCTTTTTCAGATTTGTCTTGTTGGAACTTGAGGGAAGCAAAAGAGGGAATGTTATGCTTTTTCATGAGATCCTGGTTTTCTTGAAAAGGTGTATTGGCTAAGGATTTGAAGTGATGAGCAATAATATCCCCTAGCCGATCAGATTGAGTGAAAAGTTCATGAAAAAAAATGGCTTCTTCAGGTCGAAATTTTTTGATATACTTTCCGACAATCTGATTTTTGTCTGACAATTTCCTCCATCCTATAGCATACATTAGACCACCCCAAGAACGAGTGTTACGTGCAACAGGACTGATAAATTTCTCGGATCGGTGGAGGAAGGTGGATAAGAAATTCAGGTCGTCCTTATCTTTTTCAGAGAGATCCTCGAACTTTGTACATTCAATGTATGCAATAACAGATTCCTTGTCTAGAGGATCGGGAACAATGTTTCGGCCAGTCTTGAAGAGATGGAAGGATTCAATGTTTTTGTATGCTGATTGAATTTCATCGTTTGTGGGTGGGCGAGTTGGTTTTTTCTTCACAATTGGAATGGTTGGATAGATGTTATTCTCTTTGTACGTCACTTGTCGCCAATTGATAAATTTTGTCCTATCTGTTGGGTTAACCGTTTTGACCAGAAGCTCCTGACGATCCTTTTTCTTTTTGTTAGCTTTATACAACTTCTTAGCTGCTTTCCGACTTGCGTTATTGTTACTATCAACAATAATTGTAATAAACGGCCCCAGGACAAAAATTGTCCCAAGATCCATCCATTCAATCCGATAGACAAAATGCAAATCATCCAGCAAGCATAGAAGGAAAAGGAATAAAAAAAGAATCCTGATTCAATAACAGGGAGTAGTAAAGATAGAAGACCAAACACATACCGTTTTTTCATTTTTTCACCCATTTTGAGCGGAAGTATCAAAAAGCCTAACTTGGCCTGTGATTCATTTTTGAATCAAATAGAAGTTTATGTTGGTATCAGTCGGAAGCAACAAGATCAAGTTGCAAGAAACTGACACTTTTACTAGATGTTGTAGAAAAGATGCGGAGGGGGCTGAGTTATAGATCGTTGGTTCTTTCCGTCCTATTCATTATGAGAAATCAGTCCAAGCCGCTTGCTAAAAAAAGAATAAGAACAATGTACTGACTTTTTTTTCAGATGTAGAAAGGGAAAGGGTGGCCCAATTGAGTATAGATTGATCGATTGTCAGTTTGATCAATCTTACGCTAATCTGTCTTGCAGGTCCAATATATGTTAGTCAGATAGTGTCCAGTTAACTCATCAGGCAAATAGGCAGGCAAAAGGCTTACAATCTTGGCTCCACAATTGTTGGAAGCCCCAGCTAGTTTTTTTGATTGATCAGTTGTTCAAGTGTTTATAGAGTCAATGGATGATGCTCGCGGGCAGGAAAGATGAGGGCAAAGAGGTCGGTCTGGGACAATAAGAGAAGGAGAGTTTTTGGAACCCGCTCCTGAGTCAAGGGTGCGAAGGCAAGCGTGCGCAGATTTGAGATTTTCAAGCCTGTGTAGCCTCCTAGTACCACGAGTATTGGCCCGAGGGAGACGCTGTTGAAGAGATCACAGCCGAGTGTATCGGAAGAGCGGGACTGAAAGCAACAGAATCGGCAAGAGCAGCAGCAGGGTATCGGGAGAGCTGGCCTCAAAGCTACAGAATCAGCAAAAGCAGCAGCAGAAGGAAGATTGCCTTGATCACAGGCAGTCCAATTTGGCTAGCTGTTCTTGCCGAGTAGATAATGGTTAGTAAAACAGCATGCAGTAACCTAACTGGAGGTCTGATTGATTCAAACAGAGGCAAAGGGCTCAAATGAAGAGAGACAGGTTTACCGCTTACAGGAAAACCAACGATCCTTGGAGATCCGGTTCAAGTCCCAAAAGAATTCAGTAGAGCAATTGCACCACAGTGCTTATTCCCTGGAAAAGAACAAATGCGGCTTCAGATGCAATCCAGCAACCTCGCTAGGTGGTCTCTGAACCATTCGTGGCGAGGGAAAATGGTCAATGGGACAGCTTACAGAGCTGTACCTTGGTTACACTGGGTTTGCTTCCCTAGTCTGATGCACGGCCTGAGAAGCAGAACTGAGTGAATCACAGTGATAGTCAAAAAAATAACTTGTTTCAATTGTACTCCCCCGAATTTTCTGACAAATCACAACTGCTTGATCACTTACAAATCAAGGTCCTTGAGAGCAGGGTTCCTGGTTTGTGGATCGTGTCGGCGTGCCTGGTACGTGGATTGTGTCGCTCTCCTTGATAACTACATCAGAGGCAGAAGTGCAGTGAGTAAGACTGAGAACAGAGAAAATAAGTCATTTTAGAAAATGAAATGTTCTAACCTTTCTTTGAAGACCCAATATTGTGGCTGTTTAAAATAGTGGGAGGTTTATGTCGAAATTTGCAGGTCAGCAATTGCGTGGTGCGAGTGCGCTGTGCAAGTGGTGAGGTGACGTATGTAGGTCGCTCTCAATGGAAAGTTGCCGGTGAGCTGCGCGCAGCGGTGAGGCAACGCAGAAGAGCCTGGCACCCTTAGGGGTTTTTGCATCACGCCAAAAAAGGGTCTCCAGGAGTGTGGTGGCCGAGTTGTGGGCACATCTCGCTCTGGGTGCCCGGCATACCGCAGGAGCTCGAGTCCCGGGCCGCCGCCTCTTGTTGTCTCCCACGTTTCTCCCTGCTTCCCAGCCTTGTCGACCCGACTCCACGGCATTCTCACTCTCCCACCCTCCTTTTTGGCACCATCCCACCCACCCATTGGGGGGGGGGGGGGGGGGGGAGGAGGGGGAGAGGGGGAGAACCAGGGGAGACCACGCACACTAGGAGTGGCACAGCCAGAAAACCTGGCTCGGATGACCACATCCGAGTTAACATCGGATGCGGCCACCCGATTTAAACTCGGGTTCCCGCCACCCGAGTGAATTGTTGTCCGATTCAAACTCAGTGGCCCGGGTGTTTAGCCACCGAGTTTGAATCGGGACAATGATTCACTCCAGTGGCGGGCACCCAAGTTTAAATCGGATGGCTACATCCGATGTTAACTCGGATGTGGCGATCCGAGCCAGGTTTCTGGCAGTGTGGTTGGGTCTAGCGCCTTTCCCCTCTTAGCTGTCTTGTTCTCTACTCAGGGGTGTCCTCTATCCCTCTCAGAGAAACCTACGTTCCTTCTGAGGTAGGATTCAGAGGCGTTTACACTACACCCCTCGACCCACACACGGATGACTTGGGGAACCGTCTAGGCGGTTCCCAGGTCACCAGTGTAGTCCCTCTGGAGACTACACTGTGAGAACAGACTGACTTGTGCGTCACAAGACAGACGGCAATACCCCCTACGCCGGGAGACTTCCCAAAAAACCCCTTGTTGGGACGTAGGAGTCCAACAACTAGGGGCTCCCAGCCCTGACGTCCCCGCCAATCCGCTCAAGGCCGGAATGGACCACTGCTGAGCACCCGATACAACACATGTGCTGCGTGTCCGCAGGCAATATCACCAGCTGCGGCCACAGGAGATCTCTCCTTGCTGCGCATCTCCATGAACCCTTTGAAAACCAGGCCAGTATCACTCAATTTGGGTAAAAAACATTTAATTACAAGACACAACACAACCCCAAATGACACTTGCCTAAGTTGAGCAATGAGTTGATTGGCAATTGCTGCTCAGAAGACCCCTCAATGTTGCTGAATAAGAAAGAAATGCCATTTTACTGAGTCCCATAGCTATTTACTCTATTATGGGACAAAGAGTGATCAAGGCAATCAAACGTCAATAAATGTCAAACAGATAATTGTATAATATTATTTAGAAAGCAAGTCAATGGGTACAAGTTCTAGTGATCATACATTTCAGATTAATAGGCGTCAGATGCACTGGATTGATCATTTTCTGAGGAATCATGGGATGGGAAGGGGCCAGTTACACCACCGGGCCATCCCGACGTGGGTCCAACAGGCTTGAAGAACGGTGGTCCGACGGTTTCCATTAGTTGGCTGACCACCGTTGGTCTACTGTTTTGAGGTCACTAACAAAGCGCAGGCACCGTTGGATGATGGTGACAAACCGCCTCCCAGCGATCATCCAACGGAGCTCCGACCGCCTCATGCGGTGATGTGAGTATGTGTGCGGTTCACCCAACGTCGTAGGGGGTGAGGCCAACGGGACTGACCCAGGCAAAGTCTGGACAGCGTCACAGAATCCGCCTGCAGCTCAGATTTATATCCGCCGGATCACCGGACATTTGGCCTGCGCCAGATCATGGCGCGGATTTGTTCTGGGAGATTGTCAATTTTGCCTGCCAAATCAGCCAGCAGCTCAGATTTACACCCGCCGGATCACCGGACATTTGGCTTGCGCCAGATCATGGTGCGGATTTTATTTTCTTTTGGTCTCAGGTCTGGGGAAACCATTTGGAATGGGGGCACCAGCGCTGTAGAATGGGTGTGCTACGTATGTAAATACATGATAACAAAGGATAGATGGAACTGGATTACGCCGCAAAGGCTTTTTTTTGGATTGATCGAAGTAGAAAAAAGAAGTCATCAGGCAAGATAGCCTACATACTACATATGTGCGAGCACTGGTGAAAGCTCAGTGTTGCTCTGGGTGTAACTCGCTATCCTGCTCCTCTTCACCGCGGCGCTCTTTGGACACAATGATGTGCGCCGCAATCTCTTCCTCAGTTGGCATAAGTTCAAGATTGAATGGGAGCTGATTGTACGTCATCCTACCTGTACCAAACAAGACTTGATCCTTTTCAAGGATTAACTCCGACCACCTGGCAAAGAGATCCATACATTAGTTGTGAGGCACATGCAAGCTTCCGAAGTCATTGACTTACGCAAGATAGTAATCCATGCCCTTCGATTGTATAAGGAGTAATTGTCTATCGATTGGACCCCATTGTGCTGCCCGCTTATTTTGCCCACCTTGGTGATATGCAATCGTTGCCAATCGCATGAATGCAAAGCGAACTAAGACCTGGGTGGGGATCTTAGAGTTCTGTTGTGAAAAGGGAACATGATGAGGCAGATGCTTCTTGACCTGAACAGAGGAATGGGTTATTATCGAATGAATACCGCTTGAGAATGATGTTAAAGCGTGAGAGAAACCCACATGCGCAATGAGCTGCTCGATTTTGGAATTGCTCCTCCAATCTCCCTGTAGATGCTGTTGGTCACAACGTTTTTCATCAACTAGAAAAGCGAGACACAGGTCAATACATACCAGCAGATAGAAAAAGTCAAGTTGAATATTGTCAGCCTTAGAGACAACACAGTTGCCCAAAGGCTTCAACAATGTTATCTTCTTATGCCTCTCTTGAATATGAATATTTCCATATTATAATATCCATACCTTGTTGTGTATAAGTGTGAAGTAATATAAGAGTGAAGTAATTAACCAGGAAGTTCACATAACATCTAATCATTTTCTAAGTTCAAACGATATTGAATATATGCATTTCAATCAACAAGGTTAACCATTTTTTCAGCTGGCTGAATGAAAAAAGATAATCATCACTCAGAACCACCAACTTAGAAGAATCAGACAACTCTGGACAACATCACTCCTCACTACTCAATCATCACAGATCCATCAACATCCTACGTCGTCGTGGTCATTTGGTGTCATCTGATTGAATAGTAAGCAGCTCTTTCCTAGTTCTCTCTTTCTTCAAAGTTCCTCTGAGCTCTTAATCTTTTCATCCATCCCACTCATCTTCTTCTTCAATCAAATAAAGAATCAAATCAATAAACAAATCATCTGTGCTTCTGTGGACTGTTGCCAAAAATCCACATAGGTTTCCTGCTACATAACTTTGCCAGTTTCCTTTGGCATAAAAAAGCAAGGCAGTCTCTGACTGGACCTTCTCTGTTCTTAAGAGAAGAGGGGTTAGCTTAGCTGCCCTTAAACCATCCTCCTTTAAGGAGAGAACCAGAATAGCCTATAGAAGGCAAAGATCATCATCTTCTTAGTTACAACTCTATTCTTCTTCTTCCCTTCCTCCCTTTTCATCTTCACAATAGTTGTCCTCTCATTATCCTTTCTGGAATCAACTATTGTGCCCCCCATTCTTGTGCCTGTTGTCACATAAGAGACCCAGGCTCACAAATATCAAGAGGGAAACTCACACATCCTCGGAGGATACCCTTGTCTTTTTGACGTAATCGCGGGATGATTCTGTCAACCATTTGTACTGCTTTAGGGTTGGGATTCTTTGACTGATACCCGGTGGTAGAAAATTTTCTGGTCTGTTTTGGGAAGCGTGGCCACCCATTGCTGCCAAACCAAGAAGTAATTGTAAGCTAAGTTCAACCACAGCATGAAGGGATAGATGAGAAAGGCTTGACTTGCACTGGTCATCCGTACAAGCGACAAATCAATCACTTTGCTGTCCGCAGCACATGCTCGAGATTGTAGGTTTCAACTCGAGAATTGGTCAGCGTCTGCCGGATGAAGTTTTTCGCGAGGGACAATGGAGAGCCCGCTGGGGGCGAGGTGAAGGGATTTTCAAACCAAAGGGAGCATGTGAGCTCCACCTTGGTAAGCTGGGGAGGGGGGGTCGGGGTTGGGATCTGCTCGCTGAGAACAGAGAGCTCGTCCTCCATCCTGATGGGAGGAGTGGACATGGTGGTGGCTTGGAGTCAAGTTTCCTGGCCACTGCCTTGTCCCCATTGCAGAGGTGTTGCCACCGTGGTTGATCACCCACGTTGGACTCACCGCCAGCCCACCGTTCACCCAACGCAGTTCCCGTTGGTTGGGTGAACGTGGGGATGTGATGGTGAGGCTGACGGTGGAACAGCCTGTGATCCAACCTTGGCGGTTTGGCGCCTACCGTGATCCAACGGTGGCTTGCCCACTGGTGGTCTACCGCTCCCCAGACGGTGGTCCAACCAGGCGGTCGGGCCCACCGTTGGGAACCTGTTGGACCATCGTCTTGATAGTCCCAACGGTGGAACCAGGCTTGTTCCGACGATCCTGCGACCCCACCGTCAGGCCACTGTTAAGACGGTGAGGGGGCGGTGTGGAATACGGCCAACGATGGACCAACCCACCTCGATCAAGGGAGGTGTGGTGTATAGCTAGGGAGCTGGGCTTCATCTGGAAAGGTATTTTTAACAAAGGGTAACATGTGTTCAAAAGCAATCCATACTGATCCAGTGGAAATATGATCAAATCTCAATCCAAGATCATCCATTATTCCCGTGGCCACCTCATGAAACCAAGGAGGTGTTTGCGTGAACATGCTTCCTTGATCTGGGTAGTCTTGTTGTAATAACCCCTCAATGTCATTGGCAGGAATGTGCAACATTTGATCAGTTGTACCAAAGGATTCTGGTATGCCATACAAAAACTCTGGGGTACAAGCTGTAGGGAGAGATATTCTATGATCCCTCCTCTTTCTAGAATTATTTTGAAGTTATACCCACCTATCAACACTTTCTTGAAAAACAGGTTGCCAGAGAATTAAGAAAAGCAGTCTGGGACAAACAGGCTTAGCTCAAAGTTCAAACATCAATGAATCCATTGTGGAATTATCTTACTTTTCAACTTCGTCATCCGGGTTGTATCACCCATTATCAATTTGAGTTTGAATCACGTTCATGATTGCTTGATTGTGATGCTTCATCATTTGGGACCAAAGTGCCTCAATCTTCTGGTTGCGGGTGGATTTGGTGAAGCGCATCCGGGTCCGGGCTTCTTCAACCGTAATTCCCCCGTAATGATGAGAGAGGAACATCTGGTACGCAGCCATGTCTATGGTTTCAGAGCCAAAATCCGTGGTAACCATTCAAGGAATTCCACCAGAGCTTTTTAACCGTCTGGAGGAAATAAACACCAATGTGTTTGGGGTCATTGTTTGTGACATGGGCAAACATTCCCAAAATTTTTCTGGACCAGGCATCAATTATTCCATAGACACAAATCCCAAATCTTTTCAATTTGTCGTGTCCGTCACAAGCCCAGATATGGTTTGGTCCATGGGTCCTGTCAGCCTCTGTGATGCCAAGGGCTAGTACCTTTTAGCTACACAAGGTGATAAGAGTGCAAAATAAGGGTAGAGTAGGATAATTTCACGTAGAAAAGTAGTAGGAAAGAAATAAAAAGAATATAATTCTTTTTTAGAGAGGGGCCTGCTGGCGCAGGGGTGTTTGTAGGTGCCCTCTAAATCGGAGATCTGCTAAGCAGGGTGGTATCTGATTAAGCAAACAATGGGTTTCTGTGTAACAGAAGGTGGTACCAAAGTGCTTTTCCAATTAAGGAACCAGAATGGGGACAGAAGGATGAAAGAAGTACTCACTATTGCTTCTTTCAAGCCAAAAAGCCACGTAGGGGGGTGAAGTAGAGCTGCTGGGTAGACTGAAGGGTTTCTGCGCAGGAGCTGGACACGTAGGATGGTTGATTTAATGAGAACACCACGGATAAAACAGGCAAAACAGGGCAGAGTAACTGAAATAAGGACAGGACACGGAGTAACTGATTGACTGTAATAATAATTGATGATGACGAACAACTTTTGGCGTGGAAAGAGGGCTCTATATATACTAATTTCACTCATAGTGGAGGACCTTTCTGCCTGTGTGCGTGTAGTAACTGGTTTTCAGCGCAATGTGGCCAATTTGGGAGATTGGCACTAACAAGGCTCATCCCAATGACACTTCTGGTCAGTAATTCTGCGTCACAAGTACTTTCCATGACCTTAATAAATTATTTAGTCATTGTAACTAAGGTACATAGCAACACTGACGTGTGAATGTATCTGAAATGGGCCACAAATGACGCAAATGGGCCACAAATGGCTAAGGCCAATCATTAAAGGCCACGCTGGCTATGTTACTCTTATGTATTCAATGTTTTTATTAATAAAACCTTGTAAATAAACCACGTAGAATCTACTTTTACTCTAGTTACACTTGTACATATGTGGTAACTAGGGGATTAGCTATTTCCACGCATTTGGCCAATTTCCAATTGGATTATATAATCCACGCGCGGGGTTGGAGGTTTAAACCCCAATTGGGCCTAACTCCCAAACTATACACAACACCTCAATTATAAGTCCATAATTGGTCATTTCACATATAGTATGCATATATAACAAGTGCATACGTGTGTAATGTCTGTGTGACATGTGTTTGTGGCCAATTCTTACGGGTAATTGGTTCAAGGTGAAGGAGTAGGAATTTAGGGGTACTTCCAGTGAGGGACCCTACATTAATTTGCATGAGGATTCAGAATATGACATAATATTCTAAGTTATCCTCAAGGTTTAGAAGTTATTTAGTATTTTTTGTGTCAAGTAGTTATTATTTTAATTTATTACTTATTTTTATGGTGCCAGGACTTTGCTAAGCTTATTGGATAAAAATAAGTAAACTGAGTTTTTTGTACATTATTAGTCATATAAATGGGTCTTAATATTGTAGTAATAATGTCTCTATTTATGTTACCTTTGTCAGGTTGGCTCTGTCATAGTATCAAGCTGACAGGTCCGATAAATCCTACGCTTGCAAGTCTTTCTGAGCCTTGCAGCCAAACCATCGGGATCAATCTCTTTTAAGATATCATAGACAATGTTGCTGTTGATTTGCCAGGAATGTTCAAACAATGTCAAAAAGGTGCCTCAATGGATGCAGATTATAATGTAGTAAAGGATTAGCTACTGACCAAGGGATGTTTGTTGAGTAAAACTGCTTCAAAATCCGGTGCATGCAGCGGTATCCTGCAGATTCATGTAATAGCTCAATGCGGGCATGGATTATGTACTCCGCTACCTTCTCTTTTGTGACTTTACCAGAGTGAATATCGTTGACAATTTGCTTCAAGTTGAGTTGCTTGAGGTACCTCTGAATAGTTGGGATTGAGACATCAACTTGTGTTTCCTTGAGGAGTTGAGCTTGCATTTCTTCTAAGTTAAGCCTCTTGGAATGAGAAGATCGGATTGATGCTTGGACACCGGGTGAAAAGCCTTGAGGTAATTGATGCTGTTGGAGGCCCCACAACTTTCTTCGGCGGTTGAGTGTTCCAATTGAAATTGAAATTCCATGTCTTTCTTTTAGGATGTTGATGATTTGTGGACCATGGTAGCCATTCAAAAGAAGATACTTTACTTTTTCTTTCAGTCTATTAGACTCTTGTTCTTCGGGGGTAGATAGTGAGACTTCCTCTGACTGAGAGTCCGAGGTGTCATCCTCACCCAAGAGCGTACTATAATCCAAGGTTGATATTTCGCTCATTAGTTGAATCTCAAGCGGAGGCTGAATGCAAAATTTGAAGTGTGAGGTTGACTGAGAATATAATAGAAAAGGTGTCTGGAAAATTGCTAATAAAACAATGATCAGCAAGAGTTCCATGGATCAGGGGTATATAATCACAAAGAGACAAGCATGGAAATGAATTGGGGGATTCAACTCAGCCTCAGGCAAGGTGATATTGCCCGGCAAGGCGCAATCATGTAGACACACATTTTCAGCTGGCCTCCATTTGGCTGGCTAGAAGCTAATTGTTTGACCTCCTTGGTCGGACTGGCAACTGGGACGTGACAAGCTCCAGAAGTGCGCAATCATGTTTGTTCAACTGGCCTACAGACAGCTGCTTGGTAAGGCTGGTACAGAAGCTCTCAAGTACGGCGATGGCTCAGCGAGGCACATCATTCTGGTCAAACCAGTTGGTTAAAATGACCTTCATCGGGGCCGCTGGTTACGCTGGCTTAAGGCTATGATGGTGGGTTACTTGAACGAAACATGATGCATGGATGTTGTGCTCGGTATTGCCAAGTAATGATATATATTATGTCAGCTGGTTTCAGGTTAGAACCGGTTTCACGTTGGGTACAACCAGTTTTGGACTTTGGGAATCGGTGTAAAGCTCAAAAGTGTCAGTGAAGACCTTTTGCTGAGTGCGGAACGGGATGATGTGAGGATGACTCTGCCGTTCCTATACTAGACACTAAAACAAGACCCCCCAATCTATGATTGGCAGGCTTTAATTCCAGTGATAGTAAGTGTATCCAAGATACTTCAGTTGGGATAGCAAGTGTTGAAGACCAAGGATGTGTTGAGTGTGTATGAATAGATATGTGATGCTGATGATGATGTTGTTGATGGTAGGTGATGATGATATTGGTGAATGTTGATGAGTGTATGTGGATGATGAAGGTGTGTTAAGCTAATGAGTTCTGGGAGCTGACGCTACTACCAAGGATGGATGATGATGATAATGGTTTGTAGTGCGAAATGAGTTTTTGGGAGCTGACGCTTCTACCAAGTGGGTCAAGATGAGTTGTTTAAATGAGTAATGATGAAGTTGTTATTGCTGATGTTGATTGACTAAAACCTCAATATTGAGCGACTTATAATGAGGAGTGACCAGTGTATTAGACTATAGGGGATAGTGAAAGGTATCTGTGGATGGTGTGTAATGTGATGGGATCCCAGAATCTGGTGAGGAGGGGGAAAACAGCTAGAGGAGAGCCTCTTTTATATCAAAATCCTGACAAATGGGGGGTGGTCAACTTGTGGTTGGAACAATGGTCATGGAACACAGTGGAACAACAAATGATGACTAATCAGGGCTGAGTTGTGGTTGATGGAAACAAATGGAACAATGGAACAAGTGAAATGTGTGTGACTTGTGGTTCTGAACCTGATGGAACTTTCCATGGGTGTTGTGGGCCTAAGTTGGGTGGAACATCCTAGAAAAGGGGTTACCTGGGCCTAGTGGTTGAGTTGTGGGTGGGGTTTTTGTGTGATAGCCTTGTGAAAGCGCCGTGTAACTATGAATAACTGGAATAAACTCGGGTCTAGGAACTAATATTGGCCATAACTATTGATCCAGGCATGTAAGAGAGATTCCGTGAGTTGTTCCCTAGGATCAAATGGCCTGAAGAATGTTTTGCTGGAACAATCTATGGGGTTTTGAGGGTTTTGTATTTTGGTGACCGTAGTAGGGATTAAGGCTTAGGTGACGGAGTATGCTGATTTGTTGATACTTCCTGATCCAATCGAGTGGTGAATATGCCGTAAGTTGTGTTCTAGGGTGAATTTTGCCATAGATTCTGATTCTTCAATAATATTTGAGGATATCTGAGTGGATATAAGAGAAAAAATGAGAAAGAGGAAAGAAATAGAGAAGAAATAAGAGAAAAATAGATAGAATAAAAAATTGAAAATTTGTGTCATGTTTGGAACAACACCACATCGGGCAACAGGGTTTCCGGAATTGGGAAATAGGGATGGTACAATGGTGTCATACCTGGGCTTCCGTACCAGATCTCATGTCCGTTGATCATTCGTTCAGGTGTGATGATTCCATTGTAGATGCGATTGCCAATCTTTTGCATCAGGATGTGAGCCGTGTCGGATAGAAGTTCCCGAGTACGAGCATTAGGGTTGTTACCGGGAGGCCTGTGTACAACGTCCCATAGCTTCTTGTGCGTGAAGAAAGCTTGCATACGGTTTGCCCAAATGGGGTAGTTGCTACTGCCGCTGAGAATGGGGAGGGCCTTGAGATTGTCCTTGGTAATGGCAACAGATGCGCTGGAGGCCATTGTTCCGGCTCTGCTTCTGTTGTTCTTGGTGGTTTGGTCCGTGAGTCTTCTGAGACTGTAAATCTGTGAGAATTGCAAGAACTAGAAGTTTACATTGTCAGATCAAAGAGTACATGAATGAGAGATGCAAAATGAAACAAGTTATGATGCATGAAGCATACCTAGAAGCAGAGCGGACAAGATAGAAGGATAAGGTGCGAGGTAGGTCGGAGTAAAAGGTTTAAGAGAGATAAAGGTAAGACAAGCAGTTTGTGACACACTGACGAGAGAAAGGAAATATAGAAAGGAGGAGTATGAGAATAACAGGAGCGTCGGCACGAGGTCTTCGACAATCTTGAGTGAATGAGAATGGAGAGCTACAATATGATCGTGCGAGTGAGTATTGTAGAAAAGGGGAATAAGAGAGTATGAAGGTGACGCAAGTGTGAGTTTGAAGGATTTAGCTGGTTGCTGAATGCGAGTGAGGAAGATAATCTATCAAAGTGTGCGTGAGGAGAGAGGGCAGAGTTCTATAGAGGTATTCTGCTTACCTGGTGAGACCGTAGCATCACTAGGAACACGGGCCCTTAAGGGTTCAGTGTTCCGCGGTATTCTGGTCTGGACCGGCTTGAGTAATTGCGTCCGCAATAAAAGCATCATCTAAGTGAATGGTAGTGCGGGTATAAAGCAACGTCAGCCTTGACTGGTATCCACAGGGTACAAGCTTCCTGGTTTGGTCGCATAGGCAAGAACTTACAGTTTAGATCAGTTGGTGGATCCATGATCACATCCTGACAACCACATAAGTTAACATTTATCTTTCCAATTCCATTTCAATCCCGCGCCTGACGAGAGCAACCTTGCAAAATAGGTAACCGACTCATCAACCAACTATTCGGGACAGTCAATGGACTCGGCTTGAGCCTCTTGACGTTTGATTGGTCTCAGATTGGCTACATTGGTTCTCCCTTGGTTTTTCCATGGTGGACCAAAGTCAACGTGATCATTGGCTTCATTATCTTCTTTTACATTCTTGGGCCGATCCTCTATTATACCAATGTCAGTTTTCTTTTTCTTCTTCTTTTGAGTGATGTGGAAAGTAAACTGACTGACTCTCAATACCAATTCTCATATCTTCAAAGACTTGGTCTCAAGCTTATCTTCCACTTGGAGGGACCGGTGTGTACGACCAATACGGACAGCCGTACAACACGACGCGGGTGGTAGATCTGAAGAGGGGGTTGTTGAATCTGACGGCCTACAAAGAATACTCGCCCCTGTCCCTACCGACAACCTTTACCGCCGTCTACTCGATTGCCTTCGCCCTTGCCACCTCGGCTATCATCCACACAGCCCTCTACCACGGCCAATCCATCTGGGATAAAATTAAGAACATCAAGACCAAGGACAAGGATGTGCATGCTAAGCTGATGTGCAACTATCCCGAGGTGCCCAACTGGTGGTATTGGAGCTACTTCATTGTCTTTACTGTCTTCAGTGTGATCATGATTGAAGTCAGTGCTGCTTCCTGTATGAGAGTCTCCTTTCAATTACTCAAGACCACCATTCCATTTTTGATGTGCAGGTTTACGATACGGGCTTGCCCATCTGGGGACTTTTCTTGGCCCTGTTTGTCGCCCTTGCTTACGTCCTGCAGGGTGAATTCATCTTTGCAATGACCAGTCAACAGATTTCTATCTACTTGGTAGCTGAGATCATTCCTGGATATTTACTACCAGGGAAGCCGTTCAGCAACATGGTCAGCACTGCGCGCCTATTTCTCCTTGCATGAACTCCGGGGGAGCGTACAGATTAATTGATTGATTTGTGTTTTTTTTTTTTTTCACCAGCTCTTCAAAACGTTCAGTGTCCAGTCGTTACTCGTTGGGCTGGCATTCATACAAGATTTGAAGCTGGGACACTACATGAAGATTCTGCCCAGGGTCACCTTTGTGGTCCAAATTGTCGCCGCCATCTTGTCTGCTGTGGTCCAGATTGGCGTCAAAAAGTTCCTGGTTGCTACCGTGCCTGATCTGTGCGACAAACACCAGGCTAATATTTTGACGTGTCCCAACACTTCTTTCTTTTAATCTGCTTCTGTGTTATGGTACGTTGACTCCCTCCCTGTTTTCAAAAGAGTACCACTGATGAAGATATCTTTCCAGGTGAATGAATAGGGGGTTGTTAGGGCCACACCGGCAGTTCGGAGAAGGGACGATCTACCGGCCAATAGTGTACTTTACGCCAATTGGGGCGCTGCTACCGATTCTGTTCTATCTGCTGACAAAGCGGTTCCTGAACAGCTGGCTTGTCAGCCTTAGAGACAACAATGTTGCCCAAAAGGCTTCAACAATGTTCTCTTCTTATTCCTCCCTTCAATACAAGTATTTCCATACTATAATATCCATACTTTGTTTTGTATAAGTGTGAAAAAATGTAAGAGTGAAGTAATTAACCAGGAAGTTCACATAACATCTAATCATTTTCTTATTTCAACCTCATATTGCATATTTACTTTGATAAACATGGTTCATCACTTTCAAAGTTGAGCAGATGAAAATTTTCATCATCACTCACCAACCAGAACTTAGAAGAAATAGACCCATTGGACAACACTCCTCACTCATCAGAACTCCAGGTCCCATCATTTCCCCTCGTTGTTGTGTCGTGGTCATTTGGTGTCACCTGTCTGACTAGTAAGCAGTTTTGCCAATCCCTCTTTCCTTCAAAGTTCATCTTGGAGCTTTGATCATCACCCCTTTCCTTCTTTCCTTCCTTTCCTTCTTCTATTAGAGGCACATTAATCCAATCAAAAATAAAGAATCATCCTCATTATCATCCTAGTCCAGTGGAGCTACTCATCCACTCATGTTTCCTTATAAGTAACCTTGGCCTTAAGCCTAAAAAATAAGGCAGTCTCTGACTGGACCTTCTCCTGCTTCTCAGGTTGAAGAGACTGTGGCTCTGCCTGGTTCTGCATTTCTCCCTACTAAAGGTTGAGCCCACATACTTATCCTAAAAGGATACATATATTAGCTTTCTTTCTATTCCTCCTCCTCTTCTTTGTTCCCTTATTTCTCTTAAAATAAACTTTGTTGTCCCCCATCTGTCAGCCCCCAAGATATTACCTAATAAGATGTGATACTTGGGTCTGCAAGTTTGAATAATGTTAACCTTATATTTTGTATTCTTACACTCATTCCACAACTTGTCTTTAGTCTAATGGTTAAGAACCAGTCTCACCCAAAATCTGGAGCAAGAGACCTTGGGTTCAAGCCTTACCATAGTTATAAATGTAAGATACCCTTTTCTGTCTATTTTTATAACCTCATATTTAATTATGGCAAATCTTTGGAAAATCCATTTTCATAAATATGTTCTATGGATTAAGAAGTCTTTATTTTGATAGTTTTTCATTGGAAAATCCTGGAAGTTCCAAGATTTACTAGTATAACTTTACTGTTCTATTACATACTTGATATTCTATAAAGAACAATAAAGTTATACAATAATTATAGAGTTCTTCAGCTTCATTATGAAAACCTCCACTTTTAGGCGCCCTCATGTGCTGAATAAACCTGAGGAAGATAGTTTGTGATTCACTAAACTCTTTTTAGAGTTAAATCACTCTCTATATTCACATTTTCTCTGTATTTGCCTTATAACCTAGGATTAAAATACTTGTGATAATGTTTTGGGGCTTTGACCACGAAATGCTCCCTCTTAACTTGGTAAGCTTGGTGCAAAACACCCCCATTTCAAGTCTGTAGTGAAATACTCAGAATAAATTCTATGTTTATTTCACACTTATGGCCCAATTTGGCAATAATAAATTAAAATGGCATCATCTTTCACAAATATGATGTCATAACTTGTTTTCTCACGCCCAAAGAGACATTTCTGGCGTAAGGAAATGCCACTTAGTGCCTGGTACCTCTATTCCCACTACTTGTACACTTGTAGTAGGAAAAAGGTATTTAAGGAGGTGTTTCTCATTCATTTTGAGGAACACCTTCCCCCAGCTTTTAACATACATAGATAAATCATTATAAGATACAAAGGCGTCCACCTTCTCTAGTAAGTATTAGAGGACTGGCCTTATTTCTTTATCATATCTATAATTTACTTAAAAACTCCCCCCTAGCCAAAATAACACTTTTAAAGTATTATTTGGTTGGAAGAACTGTGTTTAAATCTAGTTGGCCCTTCTTATTGCTTATTTTAAGCATCATAAGAGGTTTTGGCAGCAGGGTAGTAACCTGTTTATTCACATTCTGAATAACAAGTACCTGTGCTGGTTTTGAATTGTCTTTTAATATTATATTTATAATATTTAAAAGATCCACTTTTCTTCATTATTCCTATCTGTACACGCCACTTTCGTGGAATAGAGTACAGATAGTTGACACCATCCTTGTGTCCTGCTGTCACTTAAGAGACCCAGGCTCACATGGCTGAAGTACACAAACCTGCTTGTGCTGCTACTGGGGGCCTGCTGGATCCCGCCGGCGACGCCCATCAACTACATGTCGTGGATCCTCATCGGCTTCATCTTCCAGTATGTGCTCCGCAGGATGAAGTTCTGCTGGTGATCCAAGGACAACTTTTTCCTCTCCGCCGGCCTCAACGTCGGCACCGTCATTGGCGCTATCATCATCTTTTTCACCCTCCAGCTCCCCCAAGGCGGCCAGCTTGGCACCCTCAATTGGTGGGGTAATACGGTCTGTCTTGAGTTGAGCCCTTCCCCCCCGCCGCTTCTTCTTTAATTTTTAAGCTTTTTTCTTCTTCTTCTTTTCCCCTTTTTGAGAAATACTCTTTTTTTTCTTTTTTCCTCTATTTGCGTCTCCTTACATTGCTCTTTTTTTTCTCTTACAAACAGTCTCCTTTTTTTTCTCCCCTTTCCCATCTTCTTTCGAGGCCTGCCATACATACTTCCCACACATTTAACACTGCTTCCTTGTGGTGGAAAGAATATGATGAGTTTAGGTACTGGAAGAGCAGAAGGCCTTTATAAACCTTATGCAATGGCTAAGCATCAAGGCAGAGGTAACCTCTCTGCAAAGTCAATTGAACTGGCAAGAGGAACTGGCCTGGTCTGTGGCATTGGCTGGAGTCATGGCTTTGGTGGAGACTGAGTGGACTGGACCAATCCATTTTTAGTTGAGTGGGTTCCTGGAGAAGGCAAACGTGTGAGATTGATGAGTCAGGAGATGGGGAAGCCAGTAATGTGATGTGGTGGATGGGACGGCACTCACCCGGCCGGAGGTTGGAAGGGCGGGTGCGCGGGTCCTACGGGGTGTCGGTGGTAGAAGAGGAAGGGGGAGAGGTGTAAGCCCTGAGAGTGGCCGGCGGCTCAGCCGCCTTGTCCTCTAGTATATACTAATTTCACTCATATTAGAGGACCTTTCTGCCTGTGTGCGTGTAGTTACTGGATTTCAGCGCAATGTGGCCAATTTGGGAGATTGGCACTAACAAGGCTCATCCCAATGACAATGCTGGTCATTATTTCAGCGTCACAAGTGCTCTTCATGACCTTTATAACCTATTTGGTAATTGTAACTAAGGTACATAGCAACACTGACATGTAATGGTATCTGAAATGGGCCACAGACGCTGAAATGGGCCACAAATGGCTATGGCTGATCTTTAAAGGCCACGCTGGCTATGTTATTCTTATGTATTCAAGGTTTTTATTAATGAAACCTTGTAAATTAAACACGTAAAATCTACTTTTACCTTAGTTACACCTGTACATATGTGGTAACTAGGGGATTAGCTATTTCCACGCATTTGGCCAATTTCCAATTGGATTATATAATTCACGCGTTGGGTTGGAGGTTTAAACCCCAATTGGGCCTAACTATCAAACTATACACAACACCTCAATTATAAGTCCATAATTGGTCCTTTCACATACAGTATGCATATATAACAAGTACATGTGTGTGTAATGTGCATCTGTGACACGTGGATGTGGCCAATTCTTACAGGTACTTGGTTCAAGGTGAAGGGTAGGAATTTAGGGGTACTTTCAGTGAGGGACCCTACGTTAATTTGCATGAGGATTCAGAATATGACATAATATTCTAAGTTATCCTCAAGGTTTAGAAGTTATTAGTATTTTTTGTAAAAAGTGTATGTTATTTTAATATAGTACTTATTTTTATGGTGCCAGGACTTTGCTAAGCTTCTTGGATAAAAATAAGCAGACTAAGTTTTTATGCATTATTAATCATATTAATGGGTCTTAGTAATAATGTCTCTTTTTATTTGTTTGTATGTTACTTTTGCCAGGTTGGCTCTGACATAGCAGCAAGCTGACATTCATCCATCCAACAACCAGTTGACTGTTATGGGGACACCAACTGGGGAGGTCCAAATTTGCGCTCATCTTATGGATTTCTCCTAAGACTCTTTGGCTGCCCAATAATGTTGGTATTGAGATGCCTAGTTACTGTTTCAAGCTTCACCTGCCAAGCGGAATACATGGCGCTAGGCCACGCTATGCATCACTAATTGTGGATAAGGAACCTGCTTACAGACATTCTTGGTGTTGAATATCCCATCAAGATTTTCTTCAACAATCAATTGGCCATCAAGATTGGCAGAAAAGACGTACACCATTTTGAGAGGGAATTCTATATCACCAATCAGGCAATGTATGAGAAGAAGACTTTCATCCAGTGGATACTTGGGAAAGATCAACTTTCAGACATCCTCACAAAATCTTTGGGGAAGGGGGTGCACACCAAGGCAAGCTTGCTAATCCAGGGATACACGGTGTAAAATTTTTCTTTCCTTTATCTTTATTGTCTTTCTCTCTCCTTGTTTTTTTTTCTGGGGTTTTTTTTTTCATTACTTCCTTTGTGTGTCAGTTTTGTGTTGAGGGGGGGGGGGGGGGGGGGGATGTTGAGACATGTAGTCAACATGCACAAAGTCTTGACTGCGTAAAATGTCACACAGTAAGTTTGCACATAGTATATACGGTTGTATGTTGACTAAGATATGAAATCATAGATTCTTCCCAGCTCTCTACCACAACAAGATCCGTATCCAACGCCAGATATGACTGGATCCTTTGCAAGGGAGGAGAATTTTTTGAGCCAATAATAACATTCTGGATGGCCGAGAACGGCAGATAAAGGTCATTGGGATAGTGTTAAGGGGGGAGGGGGTCTGCACTCTCATAGGGGGTTTTGCACTCTGCTGATGGCCTATCTCGGTCATCATGAGAGTCTGCACTCTCATGATGGACGTTATTAGCCCCCAGGAGCAAGATTGTGGGATAGTATCAGGTGCAAGATTTTGGGCTAGTTTCTTTGGGGTCCGGATTGCAACCTTACTTCAATCCAAAAGATGATCTGTAAATTCAAGAGGACTACAGGTGTTTGAGGTGAAAGACGCAAACTAATGAAGAGTTCAGCTCCAAAGGCTTCCAATTCTCCTTAAGTCATCCAGACAGGTCTCCACAACATATAAAAAGATTGGTGGGATCTCAGCCAAAAAAATCACTTTATATTTGATGGGACTGCACTTGGGCGAAAGCTTGGCAGGTAAATTGGCGGGGGATAAAATATCTTGGTTGTGTGGTAGAAAGCCATGGTGTTATAGAAAGAAGGAAAAATCCATATTGCGCCACAAACATCTATCTGGCAATCAGGATTGAGAACGGCTCAACAGGGTGTTTTTCAGGTCACAGGCTTGTAAACAACAGGCGGAAGATTTTCTGGCTGCTTGAGAGTTGTGTAGAGAGGTGCAATTGGTATGACCATTCTGGCCCTTTCTAATCTTGATTCAGGCCACACGTTCCATCTGAGACATTGGCCAATTTCAAGATCACGGAATTGCAACGTGAGGAACAGCATCTCATCATTATATTTGTTGCCAATAGGGTTCATCTGGACAAGGCAACAGCCAACAACGCAGATGTGTCCGGGGTACACACACACGATGAGACGGTAGTTGTGGACAGGTACTGATGGCAGTGATGTATCCGCAAAAGGGGCTGTTGAACAAGCTGGCGGCGGCGA
This sequence comes from Puccinia coronata f. sp. avenae, assembly GCA_002873125.1. NCBI lineage: Eukaryota > Fungi > Basidiomycota > Pucciniomycetes > Pucciniales > Pucciniaceae > Puccinia > Puccinia coronata. The sequence continues at coordinate 8,177 of PGCI01000317.1, read as the reverse complement.
CAGACCTTTGCCCGCTCTTGCGTCCCTCCATTGTGCAGACAACGGGCAAGACACTATGTGCGTACTACAAGCAGCACACACGCCGGCGCTGGCGCTGCCACCCCATGCACCACGGCCAAGGGAACCATGTGCCCTTGTCAGTGCTCCCGTTCAAGGCTGTGTCTCCTGCACCCAGTTCCAGCTCTGGCTCACTTAACCCGCCTGTGCCCGCGCTCCGCTTCTTGCGGTCAAAATTGGCATTGCCATCAAGCCCCTGCCTGCCGGGAGATGCCTGAGAGGAAAGAATCCAATAACTCGGCATTTGCCTGAGTTCGTTGTGGCAGGACCAATCCAAGCTCCCGCATGCAAGAATTATCGGATTGCCTGGAAGATGGGAAGTGGTAACATGCCGCAAGACCACTGCAAGAGCCGGCAACAGTTGCTTGTTCAGGTCAGGCTACGGCGTGACCGTTGTGTCAGTGACCATCTACGCTCTTTGAGTTGAGACCTGTAGTTCCACCAGAATTGCTACGAGATGGTTCTGACTCGAGAAGAGTGAAAAACAAGGCTAGGTTTGAGCTGGACTGGTCCAGTTGAACAGGGTCGCTGGCATGGTGTCAACGCTACAACGACTTTATGCTGACACCTGACGCAACGGTAGTCGTGTCATGTGGAATTATTGCACAAGCAGAAGTCTCAGCGAGGGGGAACAGAAACTGAGCATGATCATAAGAGGCCATTGTTGAGTGAGGTGGAGGTAGGGGCGCGCTTCGCGTCCTTCCCTTGATACCACTACTTTGACAAAGATTACACCGTGGGTGCACTTTGCAATTGCAGACTCGGCCGTGGGACAGCAGTGTTGCAGTGCCGTCCCAAGCACCAAAAAGGCATCAAAATACAGTTGCGCAAGGCATTGTGCTGTCACACCTTACCTGCAAAACTTTTTTGAATGCGCGGCCTGGATGTTCAATCATGACTAGGGCCATGAAAACATGTTGACCACATTTTTGTGCATTTCAGACCATGTACCTAAGTCCGCTAAGGTTTCTGCCCAGCAGTTCTTTTTTTTTTTTTTTTTTTTGAATGGTCACATTTTGGACACGCACTTCAAAGAGGGCACAAAAACACATATTCATGTACTTGGAGGGCTTTTAGTCATACTTGAGAAATTTTAAATGGATAGTATTGACTCCTGCATTCATTGAAGATTGGCATTTCAAAGGGTTTTATCCATTTTTTGGGCAATTTTCAGCAAAATTATGGCTTTATGACACAGATTTACAGAGGAAAATTGAAAATTTTTTGGCCAACATTTCGGACATAGCCCAAAACTGTTACAGCGGAATGCCTTGCGCAACTGTAGACCTGTTGTGATGTTGTTGTGACGGAGGATCTCATTTTTCAAGGCATAAGCACGCCTCTGGGACGTTATTTTGTGTGCTGTCCCTGGGACACCAAAGTGCACCCGCGGTGTAGGCCATATAGTTGTATGACACCCATGACCGGCTCTTTTTGCATGTTTCTCACGCACCTGCTTGGGAGTCAACCCGTGGCACTGTGGTGTTTGGGGGGTAAAATTCACATTTTTTTAAAAAAAAAAAACGTTAAAGTGCAAGGGGAACCCACGCACTTACCTTCCGTGAAAGTGTGATTTTAATAAACTTGGATATATACAGAAAATGTGGTCAGAATTGGCAAAACCCTGTCAGAAACTGGGTTTTTTGAAAATAATTAGTTTCTGGCCAGAATTGGCAAAAACCTGTCAGAAACTGGTTTTTTTGAAAATAACTAGTTTCTGGCCAGAATTTGCCATTTCTGACCAGATTTTATGTGTATACATGTGTGTGTACATGTATAAGGGCTGTCAGAGCCAGTCCTTTCAGCTCCTCAGCCCCGTGCTGGTATTGGGTCCAAGCCAATGATAAATCCAATTTATCAGAGCCGAGGCAAAATAGTGCCAAAACTCAAGCTGTTACGTTACAATGTGGTTCAAGTACACCATAAATGGTGAGCCTACTCAAATTCTTCCATTTTGTGCAATTTTGCCATGTTCCCTCTTTACAATGGGGGGGGGGGGCATTGTAAAAACAATTTTTAAAAATCACTCACCCCATATAAAATTGGTACAGGCAACCAATTCTACATTGGCTGCGCCTGGCCAACATTAATGTGGGGGGTTTTAACCAATACAACCATTCTTGCAGTGCTGTCAAGACTCCTTGGGGATTAAATTGTGATCCAGAATTGCAAATTCCTTTTGTACACTTTCTTCTGTTATCATAATCAACTTCACACTACCATAAAATCTGCTTCAACTGCCACCAGTTGACATGCAGGCTAATCCCATCTTACTACTCTTTTACTTCCAAGTTAATTCAAAAAAACTTTTCTTGCACAGTCACTGTGCACAAAGCACAGTGACTGTGCATTGAAGTTGTTTTGAAGTGTTATTTGATTCAAGTAACAGCAGAAGTAAAATCAAAGTAACTGCATGTCAACTGGTGGCAGTTGAAGCAGATTTTCTTGTAGTGTCACTTTCTCTCATTCATCTCAAAATTTTACTTGTCCAAATTTTGGCCACAGTCATAGTTCATTCTCACTAAGGTAGCATGGCTCATTGACATGCTCTTAGGTATAATAAATTCTTCATTTCTTTCATCATCAATCCTATCAATCATGTTGCATATTGCATAGGCAGTAGTTTGAAAAGAACATTCTAAGATGGAAATAAACCTCTTAGTTGCTTTCATTCTTTCAAGTCAACACACTTTTTAGCATAAAAATTGAACTAGAAGCACTGTGAGATTGCTCAACATTCACAAGAAGGCCCAACATGAACTGGGCCTATAGCTATGGAAGGTAGTCTGACTTCAATCATTTTGAAAAATGACACTTAATTATTTACAATTAAGAATATCAGTAAGATAGGCAAGTGAATCAACTATAGCCTTGATTGATTGATAGAAGAACAAAATCATGAATTTTGTATCTAGAATTGAAGAGAACAAAAACTGCAAAAGGTGATGATTTACAAATCAGAAATTTGAGGGATAGATGACACTATGAACACTCATTCTATTGAAATTGGTACTATCTTTCAAAAAGGAAATACAGCTAAAAATAAAGCTATACATCATATTATTAAAACAACCAATTGTATAGATCAATAAACAGGCTGCTGAAAATAATCCTCATCAACTTTACCTGGATCATCTTGAAGGGCGTAGAATCCGTTTAATCATGCAGTTATACTTTTCAATGTTGAGGAAACCGCTTGAGACAGATCCGGACTAGCTTTTGCAAGCCAACTAATTAAGTTGGTTTTGATATCTGGTGAAGAAACAACGCTCAGTCCTCCGGCAATATTTCTAGACAGCCACCACGGTGGATCTGAGTTAGCGATGATCATTTTTTCGCATGTAAAAGAGCAGCAAAATGAAGTAAGTGGGGCTTACTGGACGAGCTCCAACCTTTCGTTCTGGGTCAAGTTGCCATAAAAGAAAGCGGGCTGCTCAAAATCAATCGGCGAAATCTATCTTTCGTCAAGATCGATAGAAAGATTTCAGCTGCCAATTCTAGCTAATAAGTGATATGATTGCCCCAGAAATCCTGCCGACGTACCTGAATCATAGACTTAAGCGCTTGATTGATCCATAGAATATGAGCGGGGTCGTAATTGGGTGCAGTTGTAGCAGTGGAGGTGTTGACGATCGAAGGGGAATTGTTCAGAATGTGAGCGGAGTTCTTAAGGATCTGAGCTGGAGAATTGAGCATTTGATCTACATAGACAGCGAAAGACAGAAGCATTATTATGACAAGAAAAACCTGCCACCGAGGAATTATAAACTCGCCTTTCAGTAAAGATCTCCTCTGTGTTTTCAAAGGGGCGCTTCTTTCACTCAAACGGTACCGCTATTGGAGAAGCTTCAGGATATTGCCAACACCAATGATTGTTCCTTGAGGTCTGGTACTCACAGAGCTATCGCCGTAGGCAAAAAGTCTCATTTGCAAAACTGGATCTTGACTAGCTGCCCAGCCCGGAACTACGTTCGCAGGTGAAAACGCTAATTTTTCAACCTACTTACCAAATGGCGAGATTGTGTGTCAGAGAACTACCTGCTCTGGCTTAGACCGTTGCGATTTTGATCATGCATCACTCCACTCACGTCGTTAAAGTAATTGTCAGGATTCTATCATGGGGGCCCCCGCGATAAACGACAATCCATTCAGTGATCGAAAATATTAAAAGGGGTCAGCAAAGCTTAAACCAGAAGTAACAATTTTGCATGATTCACCTTATTGAGTTCTAAGATACCGATTTCTTGCGGAGCGACGAGTGATGCAGGCCACTCTTCTGCGAAAGGAAAACCGTAAAGCAGAAGCTTAGACGGTCTGGAAATCAAATTTTTTACGGAAACTGAAGTGTGTCGACTAATTCATAAAAGGTGGCTCACTAGTGTCATCGAGCACATTATATCTAAAGTTTTCGGCATCTTTGGGAGACAACACCTGGGAAAACATGGTCCACCTAGGGAACTGGCCTGATTGAATAGAAGTATATAGCTCCTTGGAATCATTTTCGAGGAAGGGAATTAAGTAAATGGATGGTCTGATTGAGCGACAGGATTCTCGTTGCTTACTCGGGCTCCATAGCTTGGATCGGTTATTTGAGATTGTTCAGCCGCCGAAAAGTTTGATACCTCTTGTTTTGCTTCCAAGTTTATCCTCACGTAGGACCATGTACCTATCGAAATACCATGGTCATTTAAATTTTGCAAACATTGACATTTGTTCCCAAAAGAACGTCAAGCAATTTTCCAGATTCAGCTCGGCAATCCCATGCGAATTCGCAAGAATTGGATCCTGTCGAATTTGCAAGAATGGAATCCTGTCGAATTTGCAAGAATTGAATCCTGTTATAGCTTACCGTCACTCTTATACCACCGATAGGTGTTGGTACTCCACGCATTAGTATGAATCCAACCTATTCAGGAGATATGTGAGCACAACGTTCAGCAGGAAGAAATGAGTACGTATACAGCAAGAAAAGTGAGGAAGAGAACACGAGGAATCATGGCAAGGATGCTGCTTACCTTTGGAAGTTCCAGCGCTGGAAAAGATCCGCAAAAACAAGTTCATAGTTTCCGGGTTCTCGGGGAAGTAATTGCTTTGATTGAGAACATTGATTTTGCATGAACTTCAGTCAGAATATGTTCAAAGATGATGAAGGACGTCTGGAAGTGGCATGTTAGAAGAATGGAAAAAGACTAGGAGTACCCGTCACCCACAATGCCGCATCCGGATTGCCGAAGTTGGTCACAGGATCCCGACCTTGGCTTTGAAACAGTGGCGGGAACTTGGCTGGATCGCGAACTATGAAACATTTTCTTCTTAGAATCTGTAGGAGTTAAAATGGCTTTCACAAGAAGGAGACTTGCCGAAAAACACTGGAGCATTATTTGCTAGCCGACAAGAATTGAAATCAGAAAGGAATTAGAACCCATCTGAGTGAGCATGTTGTTAAGAAGCCTTTCTTTTCGACTTACACACCAAGTCCCAATCTCCTTGTCTAGTTTGGAACCTGCAGTGCGAGAAAAAACAAGTTGGTGAATTCAACCGGTGGTGCACAATATATACAATGCAAAACAGGTTGCTTTAAAGTGAGGGAAGGGATAACTGACTTCACGGCGAATCCACGCAGGTTACGCGCGGTGTCGAAGGAGCCTTTTTCACCTTGGAAAAAACAGGCTCAGTACTTAGCTACAGGAACTGTCTGGAAATGGAGATATCTTGATGTTGAAAAACTTACCCAAACCGTTTGAAAGTCTTACTGTCACCGGAGTTTTTTTGCTCACTGTCAAGCAGGTTATGATCATCAAGCCGCCTCAGTTAAGTCGTACTCTGAAGGCAAGAGAAAAAAAACTCCACCCCGATCGCGTTAATTGGGTTATTTTGGCTCACCGTTTGAGAACAAATCCATCATGGTATGGCTCTGAGCGAAATTGGTGGTGACTGTGAATGTTCCATGTGCACCCGCTGATTACATATATAGAAAAGCATGTCAGATTCTCATCATGATCAGGAATGAATATGGGCAGGAAGACAGCTGCGATGCGACGTATGACGATGTACCTCCGGACGCGTGGACAGGACGAGCTGGGATATTTTTATGGTTAAATTCGGACTGCTTCGCCAGGGCATCCGCGCTCAACGGAGCTGATGATCACAAGCCGGCCGATGTTTGTGAGAAGGAGTTAGTTCGACATGGGTCACAAGCTGTTTCGTGTAGATTTTTTCTTACTTGTTGGAGTGGGTTTGTCGATCAATCCAGAAACACTTTTCAAGGCTATGGCGGAGGAGTTGATGGAAGGTAATACGGATGATAACTTGGGGATTGTGAAGGAGGAAATGTTCAATGTTCCTTGACCAGCTTGCAGATTAGGTGATGGGGTGGTTTCGTTGAGGAGAATGCTACTCCCACTACAATGTTGTATGATGTATGGGAGAAGGTTATAGGATGCAGTGCAAATGAGGACTTGAGTGCTAATTCGGAACATGTTGAATTCTCGCTAGGATGAAGTTTGGGTGGCATCCCATCGCGCCCGGTCATGTCTGCAGTGATATAAATGGTCGTCAAGAAAGTAGTGGGACTATCATCAGCCGCCTCTGATTTCAACGCGATCGATAATTAGCTCTTCACCAGGAATAGTGATCTCTACCAATATTGACGTCACGAGTCCGCGCGGAAAGTAAGCTTGAGGCTACACCGATACAATGCTTAATGAAGAGAGAGGAGAGAGAGTTCTAGGATCTCATCTCCCTCTGCCTGTTTAACCTATGACCAGCTCAAGCAGAATGTCAAATCCCAGCCTACATACCGCGAATCCTTGATAGAAGGTCCTCGAAGTCTCTCAAAACAAGTAAGATATTTCAGAGAGAACAGTCCAGAACGATGTAAGAGAACAGTCCAGGAATATAAGGTTGCAGGGGGTGAATCTATTGTGGAGGCTGCGTATAAGGATTTCTCTTGCAATAATGCCAAGCCTAATTTCATGCGGAGAAGCAACGTCTCTCCAAGATGATAGATGGGATCAAACTGAATGTATATCTTTGTCCCAGGTTGGGATGACACCCGGGCTGAATTCGGACATTATAAAATCTGCTTCTATTTCGGAGTACAGATCAAGTACGGGAAGACTTGCATCCTCTTGAGTATATCGAGGGATATCCTAGGACTCGCGAAATGGCTGGCCACAGCGCGTTGTTCTCAAGTTCTCGAATGGGAACCGCCGCACCGCGTCCCCGCGCGCTATAGCGGCTGGGAGCCCGAACTTAACCAAGTCCCGCTGGGAGGGCCTCCGGCCCGCGTCTCCACCGCGGGCTGTAGAACGCGGGCTGTGAATCGGTTTTTTAAGCACCGCGATAGCCCTATAGAACTTGACACAAGTCCTTGGGGGCTGCTGCGCTGTGTGACACTGCCGCTTGCGCCCCCCTCCCCCTGGTGAGAGCTTCGGCGCTGTGTCAGCATGCGCGGCGGCGAAGCCGCCCTCCCGCAGGGAGGGACTTGTGCATTGAGCCCTTTTTCTCGCAGGGACAGGATTTCCATTTGGCAGGGAGAAATTTTCATAGGGTTTTTGCTGGCCCCACACCTCATGCCTGCAAAACTCTAGCAATCAATTCACCACGGATCCACAGGCATCTTGCCTTGTGAATCCTGGATCTGCAAGTTTAGCAGGGGGAAGAGCAATATTTGGTGGTCTGAACTATCACCGTGCCCATCCAAGGATCTTCAGTCATTGAGATGATGTGTATCCTTGCAAATTAATCTTTGAAAAAAACACAAAACCCTTTCCCTTCAAGCGCTATTCCCTCAGTTGTTTTTCAAGTAGCCATTCTGAAAAATTGAGAGAGGGAGTGCAACATCTCACTCAAAAAATCTGTCAATTCAGATTTTTGGGAAAGGATGTTGTCTTTCATGGAAAAATATTTAAGCACCCTTTAAGGGCTTTTTGGGTTGAAAATCCCTCCTGTCCCTGCGAGCAGATTGGCTTTATGCACAAGCCCCTCTTACGGAGAGCGCTCCGCGCGGGGACCCCAGGACCCTCCATTTGCAAGGCTTATGTTAAGCTAGGCAATAGCCAATCTACAGCCCAAACGTGGTGTTGCACACACCGCAAGCTTAACTAAGCCTCTTGATT